>OLKM01002367.1:30000-72281 GCA_900291075.1 Melanogrammus aeglefinus | reverse complement strand
TGATTCCTGTTCTTGTCTGAGTTACTCTTGCATGAATACTCATGCACAGCAGGCTGTCAGGCTCTCCTGCTGTGAATGTACATGCAACAGATGCTAACTAGCATGGGCTAGTTAGCTGCAGAACGTGGTAAATCCTCACACCCCTAGCCTTAAGAACGCTTCTAACCACTGAGTTGGAAGCCTGAACTTTTCGGCTCAGTGGTTAGAGCGTTCGACTCCCGGCCCGTGGGTTGTAGTAACTGACGAGGTGGCAAGTTCGAGTCCCGTGAGCGGTCCACTTGACCTCGGTTACATACGCTGAAGGTAAAGCACCTGCACCTCCACAAATCTCCTCAGGTTTTTCAGGTTAGTACTGAATGTTTTATCTTTAATTATTAAGATTAAAAAAAGTGCACTGAAATTCGCATTTATTCGGCCTCTGTTACTGTTAATGAGGGCAGAGGTGGGCGCACTTGAGATTTTCAAGTGGGCCCTGAGTTGACAAAGTTTGGGAACCCTTGTACTATCATTTCAGCACTCAAGCAGTGCTCACTTTTACAGTATGTGCATTTTATATATATATACATATACACACACACACACACACCACACACACACACACACACACACAGCACACTATACACTATACATTTACATTATATACATACACACACACACACACACACACACACACACACACACACACACACACACACACACCAGCTTTCAGAAGGGGTCAAGCACTTGATTATAAGTCTGTGTAAGTATGTGGACATTTGAAATATTAAATAGGCACTGTGCAATTTTGAAGAAAAACTCAAGTAGGGTGGTGACTAGCACAGGGATATATATATATATATATATATATATATATATATATATATATATATATATATATATATTATATATATATATATATATATATATATCTTATTTTGATGTACTCAATTGACTAGTGCTGTCCTACCTCTGTAAGAACTCCAAAGTTGATGCCTGGGCTGCTGGGTAAGATATGTTCATACAGTAGTACGAACCAAACATCAGCATAACAGCATCACTGAAGATTCTGATGTGGCCATTCACAATGGTCTGGTCCACAGCCAGCATGAAATTCTCCGCTGCCAAAGTCGAGTTTCCTGTTGTGTACAAGGACAAGAGAAAAGGGGAACATTTTTGTGATAAACTGAGACAAAAGACTGTAACTCCAACAAAAACTAAATTAAATCACCGTGCTACAACGAATCCAGAACAACAATAACAATCAATATTATATTACTAGTACATAATTTACTTGGTGTACTTGGAATTAATCACAGCACTGTGAATGCGATGGAGAAAGACAAATATTCATACCACACACAACGATACATGGTGTACTTGGAAGTCCAGCACAGTCCACTTCAGAGGGCAAGGTTGTTTGATCCACTTTGTAGAACATCTGTTCTTCTTCTTCATTGAAGTACTTGAGGAGCAGTGGAAGAAACACTGCAACATTCACATCTGCAACATTTTTGCTTGATGTTTCCATTTCCCTGAAGATGGTCTGCATCTTCCCTGTCTTGTCACCAGATTTAAAAAATGAATTAACTCTGGCACATTTATTTGCCATGTTTTTGTCTTCCATGTCCACACCTATAAGCTCTTTAAAATGAGTCTTCATGCCAGTTGTCTCAAACAGGTATGGCCATTCCTTTGTCAAGTCAGAAGTCTCAGTCCCACTGATAATATCTTTTCTCTGAGTGAAGAAAGTGTCTCTCATCATATTCTCAATGGCTTTGCTGTCACAGCATCTTTCTCTCCACATTTTCTTTAACTCTTCTTGTGCATGTTTCTGAGATTCAGGGGTTTCATCAGGTGGCAGTCGTGTTGGTTGCCAGTTTATACACCCGTAAGTGTCTAGTCTTCTTTTCTGAGTTGGGCTATCCTCTCCTTCGCTGCTGCTAATAACTTGTCTCTTTAAGGAAAGGGAAGTGTTTCCTCTCTTCAGGTTATCCACTCTGCTGACCATCTGTTTTGTTATAGAGTCATACCCACTGCCTACAATTTCACCTTCAATGACATCGGTAAATGCCACAGGGTAGGCCTTTGTCATCTTCCTTGCTATCTCACTGATATGTTTTTTCCCAGGTGTTGGGCACGCGGTTAAGATTTCACTGACAATGAGCCGTATGATTTCAAGTCTCTCACTTTTTGTTGGCCGGTTTCCTGTTTCCAGCTTTCTGATGATCTCAGACGGAATTTTCTGCCAAGGAATTTGAAATTTAAAATGCCAGGTGTTATCAGACAGTCGACGAGGTGTGATATCCATACTTGAACTACTTGTTGACCGCGGTGAAGTTTCTGAGCTGTAACCACCTGAAGAGAACACAGAAATAATAGGTGGGTTTTCATGGAGCCCTTTTCCTTATCAGCATCGGGCTGAGAAATGTAATTTCTTCATAAAAGTGATTCTGTGCAACAGATGCATATAATCACCAGAGAGGTGCATCTCAACAGACTGTGTTACTGGACTTGTACTGGTACTGGCTCTGCTGAACTGTTGGTTGCTCTGGTTGCTTGGAGGACTGTCCAATACATCTTGTTGGCCTTAATAAAGGACAGATAGTAGTAATATTTAACCATACAGACATCACATAGCTCAATCTGGCTATATTAATACCCAACATAATTATATACTCAGTAGCCAATTGACACATATCAAACTGTTCCTTTCTCAATATAATGCAGTCCAGTACACCATCACTAACACCCACTATGAAATCAATGATGAACAATGCATAATTTAGTTATCACCTTTTTGAAAACATCCACAAAAATGTAGAGAAGGTTCTTTGAAGTATAATTCATAGTAGAAATTCTGTATTGGACTGCATTCATTTGAACAGGTGTACCTAATAAATATATTTTGACTATGCACATTTTTCTAATGTCAAAGTTTATTGTACAAATTGAAACACATACTTGTCTTTTTGAGCAGTGACAGAAGTTTCCTGGCTTCAATTGGTCTCAGGACAGAAAGCAGGTCACTCTCCTGCAGGTAGCTCAGGTCTTCCAGGTCCTCAACTCCTAAACCTTGCAGATGCTCCAGCAAAGGCTCAGGGACTCTCATTTTAGGAAGACTTGATTTGATGAAGGACAGAAGTGGGCTCTCTGTATCCATGACTAGGAGGACTAGAAGGGATGAAAAATACTGTTCTTCAAGCATTAGTGTCAGATTTTAACTTTTAACTTACTCTGAGTCAACAATGCTATGCTTAAGTGAAATTACCCTTGTCCCACAAAGCTTGTACACAGGCAAAGGATAATAATCTAGTTTCTGCTCAGGCTTCCAACATGTCATGCTCTGCCTTGCTTGTTTTACTTCATACAATGCAAATGCTGGCATATAGGACACGTCATGAGGTGTAACAATAAAGTACACATGCTTGTCCTGTATCACAAGCATGAGCTCAATCTGTCCGAATTCAAGTGCCTCACCTTGGTTTAAACACAGAAAGAGTCCCTTTTTGTACCGAGTGCCTTTCCATTGCAGCTCGTTAGCTGACTCAACATTGGGTTCTTTGACTAAGGTTTCTCCTACTGCAGAGCGCACTGCTTCGCTGTACAGTTCAGCTTCAGCATGGAAAAGGAGTGGAGTTCTTAACCACCAATGAGGGTGCAAAAAAGGAGCCAGAATGAAGGTATGCCTGCAGTAGCTGATGGTTCTTTGCAAGTGTGTGACATACGTTTTTGAAGTTTTGTGTCCTTCGGACACATCTTTTGAAGTATGAGTGCTTACTCTCGAACCTCATTGTCCACAGCCGAATGAGTGGGCCAAACTTTAGTATTAAGGCAGGGTAGTGGGTGAGGTAATGGTGCTTTGGTTTTAGTTTTTGTGAAGGAAAAAGTTCTTTCCTTCCTTCCAGATAATCACCAATTGAGCAATGCAACCTGGGGTACTGATATAGTAGGGGCACAAATCAATTCCACTAGCTCTTTCAGCTGGACAGTCAGTTGCCATACAGGATCCTCTGTGTCTGTGATCTTTTCGCCAATGATAATTGGGAGAAGTCTCAGCAAAGACCAGTTTTCTGCTGCCTGGCCACCTAATTTCACACCCTTTACTGAAACTTCAGCTGGTTTAGAACTACCATCAGATCCCTGGTAACTAAACTGTTTGATCCTTCGATTAAGCTGTGAATATGTGAAGAATTTCTTCACCTTGACAAAATAGGTCAGGTAAATGGCAAGGTCAGATGCCACGACACCCTCAAAGAGATCATGGCCAATACAGGGTGGGAGGCCTGGCTGGCAAACATGAAAAAATGTCAGTGAATTAAAGACGGAGTTAAATTTCACACCTCTGACTATACTCGCATCACCATTTTGCAGTTCTTGAACAGTGTCATTGTACTCTTGTACTGTACGGATTGGAGCATGGTGTTCCAAATTGTCTAGCTCACTTCTGGTTACGTGACAATATCGGCAGAAATGTTGAGACGTACTGAAATTTTCAGTGAAACCACCAATATTATGTGACCCTAAATTGTCACCGGCAATGCAAAAGACAGTTGCCTTAACAATGTTTCCAGAAATATTCAATCCATTTGTCTCCAGTTCTCCAAGATCGGTTATCAATTGAGAGAACACTTTCTCGTGGCCAAAATATTTGAAATCAGCTTCTCGGCACAAAAGCAAAAGCTGCAAGTTGTCAACAGTGGATCGATGAAAAGGTTCAAAATTTGCTAGAGTGAAGTAGACTCCGAGGAGCTTATGTTTTTTCTTTGCCGAGCCAAGGGGATTAACCACCTCAAAAGCATCTTGATAAAGTATCACTTTTAAAGTGAGACTTGACTCAGCGAAAAGAGGACTGGATTTGAATACCGATCCATCACACACATCATTTAAAATATGAGGTGAACTTTCATTCTCAGATGTAGAACCCTGTTCCAGCACATCAGTATGTTTTAGTAGAGTTGTCAATGTATGCTTTATGGGAACATACTGAGCATATTGCTCCTTTCTATTTTCATCAAGCCCCAAAAAAATGGGTTGTGGATGCACGCATGGAAAATTCTCCTCAAAATACTGTTTTCTGTTGTACTCTGTGGAAAGGGAGGAGCTGCAGGATCCATGAATATCTACATAATCTAGGGTCTTCAAAACATCTTCAATTTCAGTCTCAGATAGTTCAGTTTTTGTTTGAAGAGATGCTTTCAGTTGACTTTTCATGTACTGCAGGCACATTCCATTAAGACTAATTTAATTTCTTCTACGATCGACTGGATTGTAGAGGAAGGGATAAGTTGTTTGGCCTGTAGTTTCATATAAAACATGCACAGATTTCTCATGTACAAACTTTTCATTTGAGCAAGGTCTGGGACATCTGCCTCAGGCTCATCAACAGCTGACCCTTCCTCTGGCTGGCTTTCAGCAACAGAGGACTGAGACGCACTAGGAACTGAAAGAGGACAGTATGCACCAGAGATATGCAGAGCTGTGGGGTTTTTGTGCTTCCTAGATAGGTGGGCTGTGAAAGATGAGGTCACTGAAAATGTTTTATCACAGTTTTTAAATGGGCAATGCACTACCTCTCTTCTTGAAGTGTGAGATTTTAGGTGACAGAGAAGGTCTTTAAGGTCGATCAACTGTTTCTGACAATGTGGAAGTTACATAGAAAGGGTGCCTGCAAAGTTTGACACTGCAACGCTTTAGATGAGCGTCGATGATGGCGGTAAACATGACATTTAAAAGCATTGTAATTTCTGAACTGAAACTTACAGCTTTCCATATAACACGCATACTGATAATGTGGTTCATTTTTATGAAGCCCTTGATGCATCACGTACCCTTTTAGGGTATTCACTGAAGCACCACAACTACGACAGGTGTAATCTTTTGACATCCTTAACTGCAGTGCAGTACTCACCTTTTCAGTTTACTCCATGAAATCAACTCGCATCACTTATCTGCAGAGAGAAAGAAAAAAAAATTCTGAATCATGAAATTTGCCAAAATCAAAATAATTGGTTGTGAAATAGTTGACCTAAACTGTGTTAGCCAATCTCCCCCCAATAAAGATGAGTGTTAACTTATCATTTACATATTTTTCCGTATTGTTTTGAATTTCATGTTGACCAGTGACTAGTGTTGAAAGACAAGAAACAAAGTAACTGGTTGAAATAAACCATTACCAAATCTCAGTATCATTTATAAAAAAGGTATTAAAGCTAGGGTAGGCGATTTTTTTACTGAAATATTTAGCAAAAATGTCATAATAGCCAGTCAGCTATATGTAAGCGAAGTGCTCTGAGAATATCTGCACATCACTTTGCTCTCCCCTGCCTCTGTGTGCCCCCCCCAAAACCTGCCACCGCTCATGTACACTTTGACCAATCAGAGCGAGGCTCCGATTCTCCGTTCTTATTGGCTGTGGGACTGTCCGTCAACTTGGCACCGACGTTCGTGCGTCCCTGCGTGAGCTTTCACGAGCCTAGCAGCTTATGCTAACAAATTACAGTTGCACTTAGTTTGCTAAGTTGCTTGGCTGATACAGCTACCTTTCTACCAGCGCAATGACAATGATTTTAAGATAACATACATGGTATGTCTGTGAGTAAGATGTTGATGCTATATATGTACTTATGCAGTTATCAGCACTAATGTTTAATTACCTCGGAATCGGACATGGTGTTTCGTCTTCCTATCAATGTAACTGAATTCACATGAATGCGCATCACTGACGTTCGGAGGGAGGAGCTACAGAAGGTAGCACTTGGGAGGGAGGGACCAGAGAGAACGCAACGGAATCTCAACGGCTGTTTTCCCCAAAATCGCATACCCTAGCTTTAAGTCGAGTATGAATTGTTTTACCCAGTGTATTATTGTTTTTAATTTTGACAAGTTACATAAAATTAAGCTTCCTATCCTAGCCAAAAGTCATGGCATTTCAAGTCATACAGTGAAAGTTATGGCCAAAAAACTAGTGAAAATATAGAATAGGCAAGAGGGTTAATAATCGATTATTGTTCATTGTTGCAGCTCTAAACAAATGTTCGTCTTTCTCTCCACCTGTGTCAGTTAGATCACAAAAAGAAACGTATTGGCTCACTGTTAAGTGGTAAGCTAACGTTAGTGGCTGGTCGTGACAACGTTGATGGAACAAAACTAAACAACTAAACTAAACATCTTTAAAAAAAAAAATGCAACTTTGCGTAGGTGAAAGAGAGGGAGAGCGCGCAGGGCATAGCAAAAAAAGGCTGCATGCATTAGTTAAATAATTTACGTAGGCCTATTTGAAATAGCGGGGTCATAGGCTATTTGAGTTATTAAAAATGTGACAGAGGCGCACTGGTGCGACCAGAAAAAAAGATTAGTCGCACTGAGCAGATTTTTGGACTCTGCAGCCCTGTTTAATAAACTATCCGAACATATTTTTGCTAAAACTAGTAGACTACCACACAGTTGCTGAACATATGTTATTTCAGCTTTCAGCAATGTTTAACCAAAGTCCTATACCTAGCTAGCTAACATAACTAGCAGTTCCCATTCACGTTCAGTTTACTGTGCTAACGTTAGCTAGCTGGCTAGCTAGCGAAGTTAACGGGCGAAAATAAATTAGTTATTCCGTGCCCAAGAGAATGTTTCATCGATGTTTCATAAACCTAATGTTTAACCAAAGTCCTATACCTAGCTAGCTAACATAACTAGCAGTTCCCATTCACGTTCAGTTTACTGTGCTAACGTTAGCTAGCTGGCTAGCTAGCGAAGTTAACGGGCGAAAATAAATTAGTTATTCCGTGCCCAAGAGAATGTTTCATCAATGTTTCATAAAACTAATGCTACTCATCTTCAGTTTGATACTTGCCTTCTAGCTTCATCCTTTCTCCAGCTTTGACATCGGGCAATAGCTGCTGTTCACTCGAAGTCGACCAAACGTCAGGAACCGCCGCGCAAAGTAGTTGAGTTGACACCGGTTTAGTGTTAGATACGGCGGACCTTCTTCTGCGTCACGTCAACGTCTGATGCTCCCAACAGCCAATGGGCTGCTTCTTCTTCTTCTCAAACAGATCCTGTTGACCAACCCATTGATATGGACAAACCCAAACGGGATGCGATTGTGCAAATCGTAGATAGAATCCGGGAAAAGTGTTTAAAATGATTGATTCTTTAAAGTCCTCAACCGTTTTCCCCAGAAAAGCAAAGCCAGCAACTGTCAGTCATGCATAACCCGGACAATCACAGACAGAGTAGGGCGGTATTGGCCAATCACAGACAGGTAGGGCGGGTCTTCCAGGATTCCGCCTACGATTTGCGCAATCGCAAACGGGACCCGCGCTTTTCAAAGCACGTACTACAATGCCATATCGCGTTGTTGTCGTCAGTTGTTCCGGTTTAGGTGCCGTGAGACATTTTTTTGTTGTTGTTTTTTGGTTTACGTGTGTGCAGGGAGACATTGCAGCATGTCTCCTGATTAAACGTGAAACGAAATTGCAGTAATTGTAGTTATTTTCAATGAAAACATTAGTCAATTAACAAAGAAATTATAGTAAAATTACTAATTAAATTGTTATTTTACTTTTAATTTCTCAGTAACTTTAAATTATTTTTTACTTTTTTTTAGTTTTAAATTTGAATTTTACAGTTTATTCCCTTAAATAACAGAGAAATATTTGTGAAATAACGATATATTTGTGACGTATTTTAACAATAAATATATGGATTTCTAATAGTTTTTTTTGTAAAAGAACAGGAATATTGTGTGTTTTCACAGTTACAGTGATTTCATGTTAGTTTACATTTTACATGTAAAATCACAGTCTCTTTTGGTAAATTAAATGGTATTTTAAAAATACAGACAAAATCTGTAAAATACACAGTAAAATTCTGTTATATTACAATTTTTTTTTACAGTGGCAGCCAACAAATTGAGGAAGGAAGACTTCCCGATGTCTGAAAAAGTAATGTTATTCTCTTATTTTTGCTTACACATAATTTGTTTCAGTTGAATCAGACTCAGCAGTTCAATATGACACTTTGCCGATTCTTCAAACTAACCATGAGATTACACTATCAGTGTGTGATCAAATCGAGAATCAATGTAATATAGGCCCATTAAGTTATGAAATGAGGTTCCTCACAAATTGTTTGCTTCACTACATTACAATAAATCAGGTTTGCTTCCTTTTTTGGGCTAGAATTCACAGCTATAGAGAGTCTACTTCAGGCTCCTTTGGTCTTGTAATCAGGGATTATCTAATTTCACGTTGTCCACCTTCTATCTGCTTGGTATGACTAGATTGATCAGTGTTTCCCTACAGCTCATATACAAGGTACACTTGGATGATTTAACGAAAACAGCTTACAAAAATATAAATAAAAAAAACATGGCAATGTTAAAATAACACACACATCAAATGGTCATGCTAATTCTTGAGAATTAATTCTGATCAACAGCTACTAAGCTAATGTGCCGTAGCGGCTGTAATTATAAACATAATATGGCAATAAATCGGTGTCATTAAAAGTCATCTCAGGGGACTAATAACATTCCGTTGATTGTCAGCTCAAACAGTCCAGCTTGTTGTAATTAATTCTATACCGAACTGTTGCACATTTGTTGCTACCTAGAGCAACTTTTACACAGGCCTCTTAATCTTTTCTTGCTTTAAAGCCCTGAATTTCCAAACAGCTCAAGACTATTGTAGAGTATTGGATACTAATGCTCTCTCCCTGATTGGATACAAGACAAACGCACTCACACTGATCTAATAGGTACAACTTCATTGGGAGATTTTACATTTTCATCAGAGACAACAGCAGAGACAGACAAGACAAAGAGGTGTGCACATTTTATAGGCGCATGGGACCTATAGAGCGTGCACAGTATGTTTTCCTCCGGGTGTTTGTGTTATGCTAGTAGTAGCTAATGTACCCCGGAGGACAACAAGTGCTATAAAAAAAAGAAGAGAGAGAGAAGAGACAGAGACAGAGAGAGAGAGAACATAAAAGAATGGAGCTCCTGAGGGAATGGAAAATGACTTTGTTATAGTTTTGGATAACACATACAACTATTCGAAAACACATAAAACAAAACGTCTGTTACGTGTGAGTATTTTACCGCCAAGATTTTATTTAAAAATTTGAGCGGATTTATGCCAGTACTTTATTGTATTTTACCAAGCTGCAGGCCAATCAGCCTCTGCTGGATGGCTAGCCAGCTAGTTAGCAAAATCCTAAATTAAACGAAAACGATTCGGCATTACTGAAAATTGCCATATTTCAAACTTCGTTCATCAGGTGACTGCTGTGTGGAGGTCTACTCTGGACTCTACAGACCACTTTTTCTGGTTATATTTTTAATTTCTTGTTGCACCTTTTCAGAGTAAACATCTGAAGTCAATGGCTGCGTAAGTAACTTTATGTTCTTTTGTTTATCATAGTGATACTTCTGTCATATACTGTCATGCATCCCCCCCCCCACACCCACTTACTTGCTCTCTGCTACATTTTCATAATGAACTTGATTGCACTATAATATTCTAATATAAATCTGTTTTACCATGGCAGAACTATGACAAATAAGATGATGGAAGAAGTGGGAAGGTTGCCTTCATGAAGACTCATTTGTACAAGATAATCTGTGGTGAGTTTGCTTTAACATAGTTTTGTAACAATGTTTTAAATAATTGAATATAGTAAGCAGGATAATAATTCATAAGCAAAATCATTTTAGTTGGAGGACTCTGCAGAGCACGCTCATATCTTATATATAATATTCCATTCAGGGCTCTAGACTAACTTCTCTACCAGCAGCACTGGTACTACCAACTGCCTTTTGTTGGTCGCACAAGCAAATGATAATCAATGACGTTGCACGTTGATGAACACTAATTGATATACTTGAAACATTGGCAATGCCAATGTTTCAAGTATATCAATTAGTGTTCATCAATTGCCAATTGGCAATGCCAATAATTTGAGAGGTTACCGTTTGCTAACACTGATC
Organism: Melanogrammus aeglefinus; assembly: GCA_900291075.1. Taxonomy (NCBI): domain Eukaryota; kingdom Metazoa; phylum Chordata; class Actinopteri; order Gadiformes; family Gadidae; genus Melanogrammus; species Melanogrammus aeglefinus. Next base: position 61,315 of record OLKM01002367.1, on the reverse strand, counting down.
TGTTTTGTTCCCCCTCTTCAGACGCTGTCTTGAGCTCATTTGAACACCGACAAAAGTACAAGAATACACGTCCAAATATTTGAAATATGCACCAGAGAGGATGGGTGGCGGTGGAAGAAAGAAGTAGCAGAAGAAGGGAAGATTTAACCAAAGCTCTACCATGTTCAATGTTTGGGCTGTTTTTTTCTAAATGTTAAAGCTCATTGACACATAATGTTGAAAATATATTAAAATGTTGGCACACTTGCAGCCTTGTGAGATAATAAAGCATGCCGTTTCTTACGTCAGTGAAATGTAGGCCTATCCATTTCAAGGTATTTGGTGTTACTGGAGCTACTGTTGAACACATCAATAATTTAGTGAAAACAGTGTAATAAAAATATATAGTGTGTCAATGTTGAAAAGCAGGACTTTAGTGACGTTGAAATTTCAACGTTGATTGGATTTGCAAAATCTAAGTAATAATCAACATTGATTCAATGTTGGCAAATTCACCTTTGTTGAGAAACGTGACGTTGGAATGACGTTGCTATCAACGTTGATTAGATTTGCAAAATCGAAACAAAATTCAACGGTTATCAACACTGGCACCTGACGTTGATTCAACAGTGACTCGACGTTAAATTGCCAGCTGGGTACAGTGCTTTGTATAGTGGACCTACCAGATCAAAAGCTTCTCTGATCGGGTAGGGAAGCAGGACAGGACTAAACGCAGCAGATCTGCAGTACACCATATGGCCAAGGGTGGCTCCCATTCACACTTATTAAACAAGGCAGTTTTATTTTGGCGAAAATCATATAGGCCTACACTACATTTTCAACTCTGTTACACAAGATCACATTATTGTCCTGAACTAGAGAAAATAACAAGCAATGCGATTTAGCTTGATTGTTATCATTTGTATGAAAGCCAATAAAGATTCCAAGATTGTAACAGCATAGGACGGTCACTCAATGTCCCACACAGATAATGCATAATATATTTTTTATTTACAGTAAAGCATCATAATAACGGATAGAAAGGAACAGCAATGTGTTAGAAATTGTGTGCAAAAACATGAGGTTAGGGTTTGTGCTTCCTCACCAACACAGAACTCAGATAAGTTGTAACGGCCAACTGAGCGGTTACTAAAACACAGCAGTAGTAGCACAGGGTCATAGCTGATTGACTGGCATAGGCCCAGTGGAGTTCGACAAACCAGACCAGGCCCAGTAGGTTGAGGACGCTGGCGGCAGCCTGGCACCCCATGCTGAAACGCAGCACGCTGGAGTCCTCTTCACCGTATGATAGCAGCGAGCTCAGTAGAGCAAAAGGCACAAGCACCACAGGGACGTAAAGACAAAGCATAACAGCTATTCTTGATATTATCATGGTCTCAAAAGCTCCGATTACGGTGGTCGATATAAGTGCTTGGCAAGATAGTATTTTGCCTTGTTGTCCCTTTGAACAGAAATTGAAGGGACTTATGGTGACTTCATTGGAATTGATGAAAACAGCTGCCTCAACGACGAGGGCAAAAATCATCTCCGTCAAAATAATGAGGAGAGCAAACCACAGCAACCTGCTCGTCATCTTAGCTGTGATACGGGAAGATCTATTAAGACAAGCAATACAAACAAAATCAGGATAGCTTATTTTATCAAGAAAGGGATGCACAAATATTACTTTTTGTACATCATAACAAAACATCGATTTTTAAGCACTGCAATTTGATATTGGCATTTGGATCAAATTCAAAAAGCAAGTGTAGACCTACAACATTCACTTTTTACTCGACCTAAACATACAACTCTGTAGGCCTATTACTTTTTCACTTTAATGATCAGATCTGACTATCAAATATATTTAATTAGATTTTAACTTACTGCGCAGATGGAACAACTTCGACTGAAAAGTTTAGTTTCACTATTATTATAATCAGTTGCGAGTTGTTTGTGGGAGGAGTGACTGATAAGTTTCGGTTTGACTTCACGGCCTTTGAGGAGTGAGCAAGTGAGCGAGGGAGCAAGCTTTCATTAAAGAGACCAGAGAGACTCATTCACTGGTTAAACTGGAGTCATCGCCCACCACCACACATGTTAACACACACACACACACACACACACACACACACACACACACACACACAACACACACACACACACACACACACACACACACACACACACCATACAGACACACACCAATACACTATGTAGATTCACACCATATGCACGCACACACCACAGATACACACATATAGATTCACACACAATATTGATACACACAACGTATACAATACAACCATACGCACACACACACACGATAGATACAAACCATATATACACGCACACAGCATAGGTATACACCATATAGATCAACACCATAAAGATAAACACACAAAATAGACACACACCAAAGATTACTAGATACAAACTATATAGATCCCCCCCCCAAATAGACACACACCAAAGATTAACTTATAGATACAAACTATATAGATACACCCCCCCCCCCCCCCGGGCGGGGGGGGGGGGGTATCTCGCAGAGCTCTCAGAGAACAGATGTTCTCGTGTGGTAACAGCGCCCTCTGCTGTCCACATCGGCTTACTACACACACACAGGGACAGCAAGATCACGCTTGACTTCATTTATTCACCAATTGACGAGACAAGTTTCAGTGTCGACACACACTTCACAACAAGACAGCACACACACACCAACACACACACACACACACACACACACACACACACACACACACACACACACACACACACACACACACACACACACACACACACACACACACACACACACACACACACACACCATACAGACACACACCAATACACTATGTAGATTCACACCATATGCACGCACACACCACAGATACACACATATAGATTCACACACAATATTGATACACGCAACGTATACAATACAACCATACGCACACACACACACGATAGATACAAACCATATATACACGCACACAGCATAGGTATACACCATATAGGTACACACACACCATAGATACACACCATATAGATCAACACCATAAAGATAAACACACAAAATAGACACACACCAAAGATTACTAGATACAAACTATATAGATCCCCCCCCCAAATAGACACACACCAAAGATTAACTTATAGATACAAACTATATAGATACACCCCCCCCCCCCCCCCGGGGGGGGGGGGGGGGGGGGGGGTATCTCGCAGAGCTCTCAGAGAACAGATGTTCTCGTGTGGTAACAGCGCCCTCTGCTGTCCACATCGGCTTACTACACACACACACAGGGACGCAAGATCACGCGTGACTTCATTTTCACCAACTAGACATCAAACAGTCGAAACACACACACACACACACACACACACACACACACACACACACACACACACACACACACACACACACACACACACACACACACACACACACACACACACACACACACACACACACACACACTACACTCCATACAGTTCTGGTCACTAAATACTACTACTCTTTCTCTCTTCTCCTTCTCCCCTCTAATCCTTTTCTCCTCTCCTTCCTCCCTTCTCCGTCTCCCTTCCACGCATATCACATTTTTATTGCCTCTACTCAAGAGAATAGATTTAGGTGGGGATTTCTAGGTTTCATAAACATCCGGGGCTTAGCCCAGAGGGAAAATGAAAATGCTGGGCGCCAAATTCATTTGTATTCTTTATTGTGCATGCAAACTTTTTCATAATGCTTTATCTAAATAAACGAAATATGCTGTTTATTATAGCTTTAAATAGCTACCTGACTGCTATGCTGCTTATCCCCAAACATCTAAAGTTCCATTCAAGTTATTGCAGAGTAAAATGAATACAAGTGAAGCAGACACACATACAGTATACCATCAGATTGTTGTTTATTCTCTTGCCAGAAGGACTATCTAGACTAGGCTGCTTATAAATGTTTATGAATATATATTTTTTATTTATTTTTTCAGACTGATCATATTCGGGGCTAAAAATAACATCCGAGACTTTAGCCCCGAATAAAACAAACAGCATAGTGACGCCACTGGACGGCAGCAGTACGGTGCATTTCATAGTTTGATACAAGAGCTACGGTTTGATAATGCACAGTTCAGTGCGTATTTCAGACTCGACAAGAGTCAATTTGAAACCCTTTTGCGCTTCGTTGCGCCTTCAATAATAAAGCAAGACACCCACATGAGGCAAGCCATATTAAGTTCTCGTTCATTGGTCAGCTGTCAATAAACTGCATGACGGCGGGTGCTTTTTCTTGGCAAGTTGAACTTTTCCCAACTTGAAAACCACCCAGAGCAGTGAAAAAACTCGCTGGCAGCGGTGTTTTTTAAAACACCCAGGATGTTTTTACAAAAACACTCTGTATCATAGGAATATAATGTAAAACATCCACTCGCACCTGAAAAAAAAACTGCCTGTGTGAACACGAATGATGCTTCCAATAGGCTATGATCATTTTCCTTAATTCAAAGATGAAACGAATGACACTACAAACAATACATTAGGTAGCCTATGTATTAATACCCATATGATTAAGTAGGCTACACAAAACACATTCACCTCTGAAAATAGCAATTTGTTATTAGATCATCAGGCAAAAACTGATGTGCTAATGTGAATCCATCCTATGATGCCAGAGGGTTTACGACAGGAGGAGTGCTGTGTGGAGTGCATGCGCCCTTCAACTCGTTCCAAGGCGGTCTCATCTAACGCGAAACCCCTAGAACGTGGTGAGCTAAATGAGCGTTATTGGCGAAACAGGGCGGGACTTTCGGTGACACGGGACAGAAGGCGAGAAGCGAGAGAAATGGAGGGACCTCGGATAGGGCCGGATAATGCTTTGTAGTATAATAAGTTTAAAATACGTCATTATTTTCCTTGTTGTTGTTATGCTATTGTCCCTCTCTGGAGACATTTTACTAGCGTATAAAGCTCATAGGAAGTAAGACACCGGAAATGACGTTGCAGTACACCAGGGATAACGCTACAATTCATGATCTCCTCATGCAACGTGGACTCAATTCTGGGCGTAGCTTGACGTCAACGCGCAGTTCTCATCCGATTATTAACCAAATTATGCACACCCTGTTTTCATTCGGACTATGTCTTGGGAACATTGTACATCTATCCATCTGAACTTCTCGGAGGTGTCTCCCGAATACTTTGCTCCAAAAGACTCAAGGTTGGTTTATTAAAATGTTCGAACAACTTTATCCAAATGGAAGTCCTTATTTTCTTTTCTAACTTGGGTCTTGAATATTTGTTTGAATTTACATGAGGAACATAGGCATTTGATTAAATAAATGTACAGATTATCAATCAGTAATTTTTGGATCTTCTGATCTGTTGAGATCTTCTTACTGTGTCATTTATTAGAATAAGTGGATCTTATACATACGATAGCTAATTAAATTTTTGTACATTCTTAAATGACTTTGATAAATTCTTAAATACATTGGAAATTCCGAGATTAACGCAACATACTTTCTGAAATGAGTATCAAGTATCAAAAGTTGTTTACATGACAACCCTTAAGTGTCCATAGTATGAGGCAATGGTCTTTATTGCTTTATAACGTTTACTGCAAATTGTGTTTTACTCTCCTCTATAGTTTTTCAAGCCTAAAAGTAGGCTGATAAGGACCTGCCTAGTAACAGCCTGTCTCCCAACACGATTGCAGGCAGGGAATGTGTTTCTGAACATAAAACTGAATGAAGTTTGGTTGCATGTGTGCATGAAGTGGCCAACAATAGGTGAGTGGTAGTTTTCTATTGATAAGGCAAAGCAATATTTACATTGGAATCAAGTGTTGACACATTTGTGTCTTGTTGGCACTGCATGGCATCAAATTCACATCCAAAACATTCCTGTGTACAGATTGAGCCATGGGAAACGTGTTCAGCTGGCTCATACAGCCAGTCAGTGATGATGAGGCGTTTCCCACCAATCAGGAGTCTGAAGAGGGTACAGCTCCTGAGCAGGAGTCAGAGGGCCCTGAGGTCCCTAGGCCCCTGGAGACCTTACCAGAAGACATCCTGACTAGCATACCTGTTGTAACAAAGGAAGCATCTCGGTTAACCGTGGGACTTGTTGCAGAAGCTAGCGAAGAGCTGCAATCCGTGGCTCTTGCAGCCACAGAGGCACATTGGCATTATTCCATACCCTGTAGTGCCTGAGCAGCACAAGCCTCAGGGCTTGGCAGTTGATCTCCAGGACACCAGTGTATTTGGAAAAGAACCTTTGAAAGAGCCAGACCCGATTCCTCAGACTGTACCTGAACCCAATCTGGTCAGAGAATCTGAAGCAAACACAGATTTTTTCCCAGAACCAGAATCCATCACAACTCTCCTATCAGAGCATGTTCCTGGACTCAAACTCATGAAAGAATCTGTACCAGCTCTGGAATCCGTTCCAGAACCTGAATCCACAGATAAGTTTCCAAAACCTATTATTGAACCCAAATTAATCACAGAACCAGAACCCAACTCAAAATGTGTTCCAGAACCTGAATCGATCCCAGATGAATTACCAGGGCCTGTTCCTGAACCCGAACTCAGCACAGATACAGAAATAACCCCAAAATACGTTACTGAACCTCAATCAATTACAGACCTACGATCAGAGTCTATTTCCGAATTTAAACTCATCACAGATATGGATATAACCATTAAATGTGTTCCATGTCAAGTACAACAATCTGTTCCTGAATCCAAAGTCATTGCAGAACCAGAACCAACCCTAGAATCAATTCCAGATTCTGAATCAAGCACTGATCTAATAATAGAACATATTCCTGAACCCAAATTTATTATAGAATCAGAACCAATTCCGAAATTTATCACAGAGCCGGAAGATATTCCAGACCAAGTACCAGTACTTGAAGCTGAACCCAAATGTATCACTGGTACAGAAATAACCCCACCATGTATTACCGAAACTGAATCACTTACAGACCTACGATCATATTCAGAGCTAATCCCGGAATTTATTCCAGAACCGGAATCTATCCCAGATCCAGTAGCAGAGCCTGTTCCTGAATCCAAACTCATCACAGATACAAAAATATACCCAGAATACGTTACAGAACCTGAATCAATGACAGACCTACGATCAGAGAGTATTTCCGGACTCAAAATCATCACAGAATCACAACCAATCCAAGAATGCATTCCAGAACCTGAGTCTATGAAATGCAGAGTACAAGAATCTAAAGCCCTCCTTGACCCACTACCAGAACCTATGCCTGAACCCAAACTCACAGAATCCGATCCAACCCAAGAATGTATTCCAACACTAGAACCTATGCTATGTAAAGTACAAGAAACATCTCTCAAACTTGACCCAGAGACAGAAATGAATATAGACTATGTTCCAGAACATGAATACATCCCATATATTCCACAAAAACAGGTTATTGAACCCACACAAGTTGCAGAGTCAGAACTAACCTCAGAATGCATTCCAGAACCTGAGTCAATTCTAAACGCAATACAAGTAACTACGCCTGAACCAAAACTCATCACAGACACAGAAGTAACCCAGGAATGTCCTCCAGAACCGGAATCAATTCAAGACCAAGTACAAGTGCCTGTTTCTGAACCCAAACTAATCACAGAATCAGGACCAACCCCAGAATGCATCCCAGAAGCTGGAACCATATCTTGCCCACTACCTGGAGCTGTTCCTGAACCCAAACTGACAAAATCAGAGCCAATTCAATTAATCACAGATTTGGGGCAATCCCCAGAATTTACTATTTTTGAACCCAAACTCACAGAATCAGAACCTTGTACAGAATGCAATAGAGAAACTGAAACTGAACCTTTTCCCGAACCAAAATGCATCACAGAATCAGAATCCAGTAGGAAATGTGTTCAAGTACTTTCCCCCATCCCAAGCTTGCTACCAGAAGGAATTTGTAAAGCCAAACTATTCACAGAATCTGAACTCACCCCAGAATTTATCCCAGAACCCGAACCTATCTCAGACAAAGTTCCAGAGCCTGTTCCTGGACCCCAACATTTCCAACAATCTGAACCATCCCTAGAATGTATTCCAAAATGCGAATCGATCCCAGAAAAGGTACCTGAACCAGAAGCTAATCTAGTCACAGAATCAAAACCAAGCAGAGATTTTCTTCCAGGACCTGCCTTCTTCCAAGATCTACGAGCAGATCCAGTTCCTGAACCCAAAACCATAGGAAAAGTAACACTGGGATGTCTTCTAGAACCCAAATGTATCCCATGCCAAGTACCAGGGATTATTTCAGAACCCAAACCTATTACAGAATCAGAACAAGACACTGATTGCAACCCAGAACCTGAATCCATCCCAGAAAACGTACTACCTAATTTCATCACAGAATCGGAACCAACCCCAGAATGTTTTCCACAACCTGATTCTTTCTCAGACCAAGAACCAAAACCTATCCCTGTAGCTAAGCCAATCACAGAATCAAAGCCAAGCACAGAATATGTTCCAGAACCTGAATCAATTTCTGATCTACTACCAGACCCAGTAACTATACCAAAACTCATAACAAAAGCAACCTCGGAATTTCTTCCAGAACCTGATTCTATCTCAGACAAAGTAACAGGACCTATTGCCAAACCCAAACTCATCACAGAGTCAGTGCCAATCCCAGAAGGTTTTTCAGCAGAACCTGTTGCTGAACCCAGTCTCATCACAGAGTCAGAGCCAATCCCAGAATGTTTTACACCAGAACCTGTTGCTGAACCCTGTCTCATCACAGAGTCACAGCCAATCCCAGAATGTTTTACACCAGAACCTGTTGCTGAACCCAGTCTCATCACAGAGTCAGCACCAATCCCAGAAGGTTTTATAGCAGAACCTGTTGCTGAACCCAGTCTCATCACAGAGTCAGAGCCAATCCCAGAATGTTTTACACCTGTACCTGTTGCTGAACCCAGTCTCATCACAGAGTCAGAGCCAATCCAAGAATGTTTTTCACCAGAACCTGTTGCTGAACCGGAACTCATTACAGAATCAGAACCAACTAAACAATGTGCTCAAGAGCCTGAATCTATGCCCAAACAAGTACCAGAAGCTTTTCCTGAACCCAAGCTCAGAGAATCTGAAGCAAACCCAGAATATATTCCAGAACCTGAATCCCACCCAGACCAAGAACCAAAACCTATCCCTGCAGCTAAGCCAATCACAGAATCAAAGTCAAGCAAAGAATATGTTCCAGAACCTGAATCAATTTCTGATCTACATCCAGACCCTGTCACTGAACCAAAACTCATAACAGAAGCAACCCCGGAATTTCATCCAGGACCTGATTCTATCTCAGACGAAGTAACAGGACCTATTGCCAAATCCAAACTCATCACAGAGTCAGCGCCAATCCCAGAAGGTTTTTCAGCAGAACCTGTTGCTGAACCCAGTCTCATCACAGAGTCAGCGCCAATCCCAGAAGGTTTTTCAGCAGAACCTGTTGCTGAGCCCAGTCTCATCACAGAGTCAGCACCAATCCCAGAAGGTTTTAGAGCAGAACCTGTTGCTGAACCCGGTCTCATCATAGAGTCAGAGCCAATCCCAGAATGTTTTACACCAGAACCTGTTGCTGAACCCAGTCTCATCACAGAGTCAGAGCCAATCCCAAAATTTTTTTCACCAGAACCTGTTGTTGAACCCAGTCTCATCACAGAGTCAGAGCCAATCCAAGAATGTTTTTCACCAGAACCTGTTGCTGAACCGGAACTCATTACAGAATCAGAACCAACTAAACAATGTGCTCAAGAGCCTGAATCTATGCCCAAACAAGTACCAGAAAGCTTTTTCCTGAACCCCAAGCTCAGAGAATCTGAAGCAAACCCAGAATATATTCCAGAACCTGAATCCCACCCAGACCAAGAACCAAAACCTATCCCTGCAGCTAAGCCAATCACAGAATCAAAGTCAAGCACAGAATATGTTCCAGAACCTGAATCAATTTCTGATCTACATCCAGACCCTGAACCAAAACTCATAACAGAAGCAACCCCGGAATTTCATCCAGGACCTGATTCTATCTCAGACGAAGTAACAGGACCTTATTGCCAAATCCAAACTCATCACAGAGTCAGCGCCAATCCCAGAAGGTTTTTCAGCAGAACCTGTTGCTGAAACCCAGTCTCATCACAGAGGTCAGCGCCAATCCCAGAAGGTTTTTCAGCAGAACCTGTTGCTGAGCCCAGTGTCATCACAGAGTCAGGCACCAATCCCAGAAGGTTTTAAGAGCAGAACCTGTTTTGCTGAACCCGGTCTCATCATAGAGTCAGAGGCCAATCCCAGAATTTTTTCACACCAGACAACCTGTTGCTGAACCCAGTCTCATCACAGAGTCAGAGCCAATCCCAGAATGTTTTTCACCAGAACCTGTTGTTGAACTGGAACTCATTACAGAATCAGAACCAACTAAACAATGTGCTCAAGAGCCTGAATCAATGCCCAAACAAGTACCAGAAGCTTTTCCTGAACCGAAGCTCATAGAATCTGAATCAACCCCAGAATATATTCCAGAACCTGAATCCCTCCCAGACCAAGAACCAAAACCTATTCCTGCAGCTAAGCCAATCACAAAATCAAAGCCAAGCACAGAATATGTTCCAGAACCTGAATCAATTTCTGATCTACTACCAGACCCTGTTACTGAACCACAACTCATAACAGAAGCAACCCCGGAATTTCAACCAGGACCTGATTCTATCTCAGACGAAGTAACAGGACCTTTTGCCAAATCCAAACTCATCACAGAGTCAGCGCCAATCCCAGAAGGTTTTATAGCAGAACCTGTTGCTGAACCCGGTCTCATCATAGAGTCAGAGCCAATCCCAGAATGTTTTACACCAGAACCTGTTGCTGAACCCAGTCTCATCACAGAGTCAGAGCCAATCCCAGAATGTTTTTCACCGGAACCTGTTGTTGAATTGGAACTCATTACAGAATCAGAACCAACTAAACAATGTGCTCAAGAGCCTGAATCTATGCCCAAACAAGTACCAGAAGCTTTTCCTGAACCCAAGCTCAGAGAATCTGAACCAACCCCAGAATATATTCCAGAACCTGAATCCCACCCAGACCAAGAACCAAAAGCTATTCCTGCAGCTAAGCCAATCACAGAATCAAAGCCAAGCACAAAATATGTTCCAGAACCTGAATCAATTTCTGATCTACTACCAGACCCTGTTACTGAACCAAAACTCAAAACAGAAGCAACCACGGAATTTCAACCAGGACCTGATTCTATCTCAGACGAAGTAACAAGACCTATTGCCAAACCCAAACTCATCACAGAGTCAGCGCCAATCCCAGAAGGTTTTTCAGCCGAACCTGTTGCTGAACCCAGTCTCATCACAGAGTTAGAGCCAATCCAAGAATGTTTTTCACCAGAACTTGTTGCTGAACCGGAACTCATTACAGAATCAGAACCAACTAAACAATGTGCTCAAGAGCCTGAATCTATGCCCAAACAAGTACCAGAAGTTTTTCCTGAACCCAAGCTCAGAGAATCTGAACCAACCCCAGAATATATTCCAGAACCTGAATCCCTCCCAGACCCAATACGTGAATATATCCCCTGCAAAATCCCAAAAGTTCTTCCTAAAAAGAAAAGAAAAGCCAAACCCATCATAAAATCAGAACCAAACTCTAAATGTCTTGCAGCTCTTTCACAGATCAAGCTACAGGGCACAGATCAGCTGGTCCGGGAGGTTCTATCCGAGCAAGTCAGCAAAGGATCCACATCGGTGGAGCCCGTATTAGATGGTACTTCCCAATTTTCCGTGAACCCTATCGCTGACTTAATGGACCAAGAGATGCAAACAGACTTCCCTTGAAACATGGTGACTACCCAGGAAGGGCGTGGAGGTGTACAGTGACGGTAAAAATGTGGCCCTCTTTATCATGAATGTTTCCCATCCCTGGTCTAGATGTCTAACAGGTGACAGTATTCTTGGACGCAATTAATAACCATATAAGGATGTTAAATACATAGCCTGAATAGAGATATTATAAAGTGGAGATTTGGATCTTTCCTGTTGTGAAACTTTCTCTTTAAACAAGTCTTAAACAAGCTAATAAGTATGATTAATCAAGAGTTTTGATATACTTTGAAAGGCAGTGAAGACTTGGAGGCAACATTATATATTTTTCTTCTTTTTAGATCCTAACATAGTTTAATTTAAGTGGATGTTGATAAAAAACGGGGTGTTTATGGGGCTTAAAACAAAAATACAGCCATATATATATATATTTTTTTTTTAAATTGGAACATATAGGTGTTGGGGTAGATATTCAGTGGTGTTTCATACGCCTGGTCTTTGAATGATACCTTTGATATTTATATATGCTTCAGCCTTTGGGCTAGATGTGAGCAATGGGAATTTGAATACTCATTAAAACATTGACTAATGAGGCAGGTAAAATACATTTTAAGAGCTTGTTTTAACATGTTTCAGAGGTTCTATGGGTGTTTCTCAGCGGTGATGATTCATACCTCATGCCACAGGTATGAGCCTTCAGCTCAATAAACAAACTGCTTGCCATGTGACTCTCCTTGTTTGTGGTTAATTTACTTTTTTCTAGAGAGAATGACCATAGGAGTACAGAAAAAAAGTAAGCATTTGTTTCCATGGCAAAATATAGTTAACAGCCAATAGAAACATTTACAACAAAAGCAGAGCCATATGCTGAATTTAACATTACATTTTATTGAGAAACACTAACTAAGAAATTTCGAAAATCATCCAATAAAATGCACTGGTAAACAGAGAACTCAATAAATTATTATTTATATATAACTACATTGTACTCCACGATGAAACTATGAAGTTACAATACTAAATTCAAACATATTTTTAATATATAGCTTCCTTATTTATTTAACGTTATCTGCGATTGACATGGTTACAAACTCATACGTTTAGGTTCAATAAATATCTGGGCACAAACAAAGAGAAAAATAACCAACAGATCTGAATAAAGTAGTGGTTTGGCAGACTTAAATAAATTAATCAAGTAAATGAATCAAGAAGGTAGAATTAGGGTAGGATACCGTTTCCATTAGAAAGTAGTACTAGGGTTAGGTGGCTTTTACCATTAGCTGCCTGTACTTCTTAGCCAGGTTAACATTGGTGCGCCCAGGCTTGAAGGGGTATGACCATAATATGGAGTTCCAGGAGAAACCAAACTTCTTGACCCCCTTCAGAAGATACTTCACTTCCTCCCTGCTGAAGTCATTTCTCCTCCTCTGCTGCAGAACGATTAAGGAGAACCAACAAATTGAACATATAAAACATATAAAACAAGGAAGGAACATATATAAAGAACATATAAAAGCTTTAGACACTGTATTTTGCACATTTAGAGCAGAAACTCTCCAACATCATCACCTCTAGATATCTAATTGATCACAAAAACAGTTATAGGCCAATGGTCACACACAGGATTTAACCTTCCTCAATTCAGTGGAACTGTAAGACTACTCTAAATAACTTGAAAATAGTCAAAAAACCTAACTGAGCAAATTTTTGGAGCAGTAATCATGCATGCCTGGCATTTGGAAAATATAATTTTATCATAAAAAAAATATTAATTAAATTAAAAATATAATTATCTTACAGTAGAACCAGCCTCTTGATCAGACTTAGTCTTTGGCTCTCCAATGTGAGCGTTTTCTTCGACGTCATGACCTCTTCCTGTGTATATATATACAAGATATTAATATATGTGTGACGGTATGTGTTGTAAATATGTGAAGGGTTTGTATGCTTAACCCCCCCCCCCCTCAAAAATAGTCTTTAATAGATACCAAGTAAACCAAAAATAACTGGTAGGGTAAAAAACTACAGATCTGAACAGGCTGAATATGAAAACGAGAAAGTTGTAGGGATTTAAGACAAGGAACATGCAAATAATACTGATTTAACACTTTGCAAAGGAACACGCAGAAAGGACTGACTTAAATAGACAGGGAAACACACAGGTGAACTCAATTGGCTTTATGCACAGCTCCACGACTTCCTGAAATAAGCCAGCTCGTTTATTTCCTGTCTTACATTATTGGACCAACTGATTAATCCAGGTGTGCCTGACCATTGTTGTGAGGTCAGACACACCTGGATTAATAAATTGGTCCAATAATGTAAGACAGGAAATAAACAAGCTGGCTTATTTCAGGAAGTGGTGGAGCTGTGCATAAAGCCAATTACGTAATAACACAGGTCTACACAATTGCGGGAAACAAGTCTGGACAGGAACACATGAAACAACCCTGCAACGCTGTTGACACGGCGAGGAGAAGGGAGGGAGAGAGGGGATCACGATAACCATGAGCGGAAGATGGCAACAGCAGAGAAATACAGTGGTACAGTATGCATGCATCTCTGTGAAAGAGTAATATTAAATCTCCCCCAGACACAAACAAACCGTATGTAGCTGGCTTGGCACGGCAACACGAATCAGAATAACCTCAGATAAGAGGCAAACAGGGAGGATTGTTTACAAATATGTGCTGCATTTATACAGAATCATAATTGCAGGTTTAAAAATGCCTTGGGAAGTATTTACATAATCAAAACTAGGCTGATTTATTGAAGCTCTTAAAAGAAAAGATTGGCATAACATATTCATCTGAAGCGATGTGTGCCTGAGGTGAGAATATGGCCTCTAGGGAGACACTGGATGGGACAGGTACAACCACAAGCACTCATCCCCCAGCTGATGCAAATTCCCAATAGGTAAAAAAAGTATTTGCGGTTAGAATGAGTTGTACTTTAGAAATGCACATGAATATGCATGGTGGCGGTGCATTCCGTACAGCTGAGTGTTCCCGTCGGAGTGCTACTTGAATCAGGTGTCAGCCTGACACCTGATTCCACCAACAGCAGGTGTAATGTGTTGCTCACAGAGCCCCCGGAGAGCCTCAAAGCAGGGGAGGGATATTACGCTAGTTATACATTGCTGAGGGTTTTATTAAAATGTCCACACCCAGTCTCTATGGCACGAGTCAAAAGTAACTGGAATAATAGTCTCTTCTGAGTCTCTTGCCTGATCTCTCTCATTCTCCAAGCCTCCGAACCAACACTGGTCAAACACTAACTAACCAATACACTGAAGGCTTATGACCCAGTTGCCTTTTTCTCTGCAGACTAAATCGATTTTGAGGTAAAAACATATGTAGGTGTGTGTGTAGGTGTGTAAGCAGGGTGACTGCCTCCATACCTCTCCATCCTCCCCGGTGTCTCTGCTGCACTTCTTCTGAATGCGAGTCCTGGTGTGCATTGGCCAACCCCCCATCGCCTCCTTGTGTCTCCTGTGTGTACCGTGCTCTGAACGCATCGCTGGCCTCCTCCAGCACTCTGTGCAGATCACAGCTGTGGAGACAGGAGCTCTGGAGAGCCCAGAACGTTCTGCTGGTCACCGCATCAAAAGGCAACACACAGCCTGAGACAAAAAGACACACAAACCAACAAGGTCAGGAAGCAATGACCCACGGCTCTCACTGTAAAGATCCTAACCGTTTTTTATTTATTTAGGATTGCTCAGCAGTGAATGATGTCATAAAACAAAGGCAACATGATTTCCTACCTGAGCATCTCTCTCCTAACGGTGGTGCTACATGTATAGCTTCATTCTCTGGGAACCGGCTCAGCTGCCTGATCTCATTGTCCAGCAGCTCGCTACACAAAGACAATGCATCTGAGAGAGAGCGAGAGAGAGAGAGAGCAAGAGCGAGAGAGAGAGAGATTCTTATCCTAGCTATCATGGGGAATGGGTTAACCTAGCACCGACAGCGATATATTATTTCTCTTTCTTCTGGCAAATGTACTTATTGTAAGTTGCTTTGGATAAAAGTGTCCGCAGAATGCTTTAAGTGTAAATGTAAGAGAGAGAGAAAAAGAAAGAAGAGAGAAAGAAAGAAAGAAAGAAAGAAAGAAAGAAAGAAAGAAAGAAAGAAAGAAAGAAAGAAAGAAAGAAAGAAAGAAAGAAAGAAAGAAAGAAAGAAAGAAAGAAAGAAAGAAAGAAAGAAAGAAAAGGGGAAAGAAGAGAGAGAAAGAAAGAGAAAGGAGACAGAGAAAGAGAAAGAGAGAAGTTGTTTTGTGTTGAATGCTTCTTTATGTTGCTGTGAGTGAGTCATACCGTCATCTGCAATCCATTCCCGTTTTTTGGCCATAGATTGCTTCATTGGTGGCGGGAGGTAAAGCACTTCACTGGAAGCAGAGAAAATAATAAAATCTCTCACCAGCCTTCTCAAATATTCACATAGCCTTTTTCGAACACCTTACTATAAGGACTATAGCAGTGAATAATGACGCTTTACTCTAAACTGACCTGTCCGTCTGTGGCTCTCTGGCACCATCTGGTGGTATGATGTCTGAGGTATATTTAACAGTTCCAGTCCCCTTGCACATTGAACACATTATCTCACGGCCAACAGCACGAGCCCGTCCTGGAGCTGCAGGGTTGGAGCGGGCTGCAGAGAGAGAGCCGTTGCCTCTGTTGGCCTGACACTCAGAGGCCTCGTGACTCTCTGGCTGGGAGTACTGTGTGTTGACATGGCCGACATGACTGTTGTTCTGGTCAAGGGCAACGACCTCCTCTGGCACTCTGTCACACTCAGCCAAGACTTTGGGTGGGTCGGCTTCCTTGTAGCTGTGGAAAATCCTCCTCCTAACCTGGCTCTGTTCAAAATGGAGGGGTTAGATGAGTGACCTCTGGCACATACCTAGTCCAGTGTTCAAATACTTACCATCTGCACCGGGTAGGAAGCTGCATGTCCCTCTCGAACACATGTTTTCTGGTCCTCTTCTTCTTCATAGGCGTCCTCTGTGTGGTTTCTCTGCGGTAATGGCCGCCCTGTACGGGAATCCCTCCAGCGGTATGGTTGGTCTCCTTCCCTGCCATTCCCGCTCCCGTTCTCTGGGGGCGTTCTGCTTGGCACAGGCCAGGGGGGTGAACTCCATGCGTAACTCCTCTTCTCCCAAACTCTCCTTCAACATTTCTTCAACCCCTTGTCTACGAGGTGTGTCTGTTGCCACTGCCGTCCCCCGCTGGCTCTTCTCCAGCCGATGGATTCTGTTCAGCAGCTCATTGGCTGAATCCCAGTAGGCGTCCATGTTGGTGAAGGTCCCGGCCTCCTCGCAGTCTGGGGCGGGTCCTCCCAAGGACATTGCTTTACATACACACACACACAAGGTTATTTCCATCAATATGCACTTTGAAACCAACGTTCCGCCCATGAAATAATTTGTCTCATGCCTTTTTGTTTAGTACAGTATAGGAAGGCCTTAAACTCAGGGTTATCATCATCGTCAAAGAATTGGCAGAATATGTCAATCCACATCAGTTAGTCTCTGAAATGGTCCAAATTTGAAAAACAATAAATCATAATTAAACAAAATACCATCCCAAGTTACCATAACCCCATAGTGATGTCTCAATTGGCCTCGTTTCTCAGTTCAACAAATTTAACCAAAGATATTAATTTAATAAATGCCTTTCTGAAGCTTCAACCAGGAGATGTCTGGTCTTCTTACTTAACCGTTACTTCTAAATCTAAACATTTCCAAAACAATTCAAACATCCTGATGATGAACATACAAAGGCTTGTGACTCACTGGCTTGTTTGCATGTCTGCAGAATGAAGGTAGCGGCCTTCCTGAGCTCTTCCGAGGGGGACTCAGTGAGGAGGGTGATGATGGCGGACAGGCCTCCACACTGCACCAACTGGTGCTGGTGTTCCTCTGCGGATGGAGAAGGACAAGAGGAATGCTAGCATCCAGGGCAACAAGGCAACATGCAGTCCGAGAAGGGATGGGTCTCTTTGGCCTACCGGACCCAGGGGTCAATGGTTAAGAAATATACATAATTTGCAACAATCTACCCCTTATATCTGTAATTAGCATTTTAAATTGTATTGTCTAATAAATAAATTAATCTAATCTACTTTTTGCATTAATGGTTGTAGTACATTTTCATTGTCCTATGATTGTAAGTATAGGCAATTGAACAGCGTCATGCTGTGAATGTGTGAGTGATTTGAGCATGACAGTGGGACCAGTAGCTCATTATTTCTAGTCCTGAAATGCAGAAGGCTGTAGCTAAGGGAACATTGTTCTCTTGAGATGAATGAAGGCCTTGTACCTGAGGCCTCGGTGCAGTGGCCGAGAGTGAGCAGTACTGGGATCCTGTCCTTAGGATCCAGATGAGCACTGGATAGCAGGGAGACGAGCTGGGGAACCAGGCCATACTGAGCCAAGGCTCTCGCTGAAACAGCTTGGATGGTGATACATACATATCATATTCACAGTTAGATAAGATATAGCTTGTTTTGTAAAAAAAAAAAAAAAATTCACTATTGGATTGTGTTTTGGGATGCGAGACTTGAGTCACCATTGTCTGTGAAGCAGGAAGACAGAGTCTTGGTGATGATGACGGAGATCTGACAACACAACAGGCTCTTCTCTGCATCTGCAGCTAAGCGGACCAGTGTGCAAGTCAGAGTTTCCAGACAGCCAGAGGCAGAGAAACTCTCTTGAGTATAGGCTAGAAAGACAGAGGGGTTAGTTTGTAGTTACTTGGTTTATTTTCCCTCTCTGTGTCCTTTGCTGGTCAGGATCAGGCTCCTCCGTCTGATACTTACAGTTATTGCCGACGGACATTGCCATAAAGAAGCATAGTGGCTGAAACATTTCCGGGCGAGGGAGTGTGATTTGCTGCAGCCAGGTCTTCATCAGCGGATAGGCCGCCACACAAATGCGCTGTGCATCCTCTGCACAACAACAACAACCAAACATGGTAAACAAGACAGCTGGTTAAGATAAGCTATTGAGCAACATTATATTGTATAATTCCATATATAATATGTTAACATTTAAACATTCAAAAGGTTAGGAAGGAACACAACTAACTTTTTGTTCCCATATTTCCCATCACATTGTGGATCTTTTAAGAATGGCAAGAGGTATCACAATGTTTTACACTTACATTGTAATAGCAATGTTACCTGTAATCACATCATGTAATTTCTATTGACTACAAAGCCCAACATTTTTTTTACCATTCTGAGGGTTGTTGACACAGCCACAGAGAGCGTTGGTCACCGATGTCCAAAGTTGGTACATTTGAGAGACGTTAAGCAGCATTGGGTTTTCATCAGACGTTGAAAACGGAAAACTAGTCCTGCAAGGAGTTAGTTTATGAAGTTAAAAGAGCTTGTATTATGTGGTGTATTCATTGAGTAATAATAATAAGATGATATAATATGATGCTCGTCACAATACTGGAAACATGGCACAAAAGAACAATACCTGAAGAGCTCCAAGAGAATATCCAGGCAGCCAGTGTTCTGTGCAAATGTTTGTCCTAATTCTGACAGCACAGAAGAAAACAGCTTTCATAACTCAAATCATAATCAAGTTTTCCTCGTACAAATTGTATCAAATATTTCCGTTGTTCCCTTATCTCGGATCCAGCGGTCCTACTAAGCTACAGCAGACCTTCTTTGAAGGAGCCAGCACAGTCTGGGCCTGTGTTGCACCACTGCACCAGTGTTGTGAAATGCGTCACCTCAATCAGTCAATATAGTGACTTTTAATGATACAAAGACAAAGTACGATAGGCCAACAATATTTATGAAAAGTGAACCCTTTCCCTGGTGTAAAACATAATTTAAATGATTGGGCGAATGGAAATGATGGATGTTGAAATGGCTAATATGAATAGCTCTATGTAATTATTACATCAATAACAAGCGCCGTTATTATCTGTTAAAAATGACCTATTTAAAGTTATTATATTAAACATCTAATGGTCTTCTCTTCTCATCTATTCCCTTCACAAAGAATCGCGAGGGGACAAATTTCACAACAGTGGTGCGTACTATGGCACAACACCTGTAAACAGAAACTGCATGGGGCAGAGTAAAGCCTTTTGTTGTTTTGTTATGGTCAACCGAAGAAATAACTTGTTCGCACGAATGGATGAAGCTTTCAGGTCAAGGGCAACGACCTCCTCTGGCACTCTGTCACACTCAGCCAAGACTTTGGGTGGGTCTTTTTGGGTGTGTGCGTTTTTTGGATGGATGAATATTGCAAAGTGGCCAGCAGCCTACATTGTGTTGATTTGAAACCATTACAGATACCTGCGAGATCCCCAACACCAGCGAAATGATTGGTTAAACAGATATGAATTGAAAGAAAGTGCAAAGTGCAGTTCAGTTAATTTGAGCTCTTCTTCAACACAAATGATCACAAGCTAAGGGAGTTTTAAGGTCCAAGTTTTGTCTGTACATTCTATATATATATATATATATATATATATATATATATATATATATATATATATATATATATATATATATATATATATATATTATATATATAGGGACTTCAGCTAAAATTCACAATCCTTGGATAAATGTACACTGTCCCTGTAAAATAAGTATGTAATTCAAAAGAATAGCTATATTCTTTATCTAGATGTGATCTTACTGTTGTTGGCTACCAGCACAGACAGCAGGTAGACAGACACCCGTCGCAGTGTGACTGGGCTATCTGGTATCTGAAGCAAGGTAGCAAGGTGGGAGAATGTGTCCTTTCTGCACAGATAGGTCTTGCAGTACACTATAAGGAGAAATGTACATCTTATTATCGTTATTGGTCAATCAGGTGAATTCCTTCGCAGCGAGAGAACTAACAAAACAAAAGTATAAACTCTTAAATAAATGAACAACAAACATGTTTGTTAAATACAACAATATATAATTGTAGATAATATATATCAGTATATAAAATTATCCATTGTTTTGCAGATGTTAGGTTAACAGAATAAACTTGAGTAAAACTAATAAGGTAAAATACCTTTCAAGTTTTCTTATTAGGTAAACTAGGTATTTATCAATTCGTTAAAGGGTGTTGGAATACTGTTTTACCCAATGATGTATTGTGCTACTCACATGCAACAACAGAATAGTTCAGTATATACCACCCACCATTTGCCTCTGCTAGAGTTCCGAGCGTAAAAAGCACAGTCTCCTTGACATCTGGATGAACAAAACTTGACTTTGAAAGGCTGTAAACAAACGCTACACCTCCCATCTCTCTGAACAGGTCCACATTATCCTCTGAGGAGTAAATTCATAAAACCTATTCGATTATTTATGATTGTGTTGATACAAAATCAGTCAAAATACAGTAATACTTCGGAGATGACATGCCTATTTAGACATTCTCAGTGTTAAGAAGATGTATGTTCCTGTCTATTTCAATCTGACCTCTGTTTTGACAAATGGAATAGATGGCAAGAAGAGCTTGTTTCTGGGATTCAGGGCATTTCATCTGAAACTTCAGACACTCAATCAGCAAACTAAGATCCGTCTTTGTTGCTGAAAAATAAAATAGCCATTTAGCATAGAAAAGCAACGACGTTCTTTTCACGCAGTCTTGACGTAGACATGACGTACCCATGCTACACCTGATTAGCATAATAAAGGCTAGCAAACAAAGCTTAATTAAAAGTTTTAATGTATACTACTTACTACTGTGCGTGTTTCTGCTGATATCCATTTTCTTGTTTCACATAACCCTCTAAACATTAGACCTTGGAAGCCAAAATATCACTGTTAATTCAGCACAACTGTATATTGCTTACACAGCAGGCCAATAGACATACAATTGAACCGACCAAAACGTATTATACAAATGTTTGGAGAATATTTGATATTAACGTACATAAACTATGAGATAAACCATTCCTGTGTCCAAATTGTTACATACATCTATTTTGTAGCTGGCACTAAACGGCCCCGATAACAGGTTACAACGAAACAACTGTTTAGTTATGAATGCTAACTTACTCCTGTCCACGTCCGACTCACAGTAGTTAGCCAGTTAAGGCTTGTCGAGCGCGTGCATAAATTGCCAGGTTTACAAGGAGAAGCTCCTTCCAATTTAAAGTCAAAGGAAATTTTCGAAATATCTCAAATTTTTTGCAAAACATTTCATTATTTAAAAAAAATATATATATTTTTAATGAGCTCCCTGATATTCATCTACCTAGCGGGAAACGTGCGTATCGATACGTAGTTCACTTTGCGTCTCACCTTCGCTTTGACTGTATCACGTTGATTGATAGAAGCAAACGCATGTTCATCAGTTTTGAAACATAATAAACAGATAAAAAACAGTTGATTTCAATTACTTTCATTAAAAATATGCTCTTATTGAAATGTACAACCAATAACATGGAGATGGCATTTGGAAACATTTCGTTATGCTTTTGGATTATTAATTATATTACTTCAATCCATACAATTTGTTGACAAAATGTGTTACTTTATTTGTCATCATCATGTTACTATTATCATGTTATTATATCATCATTTGTTATTTACATAGCTTACATATATCGATCATATCGTGTTTTTCTTCTAGTTGAGAAAAAAACACAACGGCCCTTACTTCCGCTGACGACACCCTTCCGTTTCCCATAGCAACGGAGGGACGCTGCAGCAACTGGTGGACGACGACGGTCCAAAGCTACTAGGTAGCTCCTTCTAAAATGGTAAGATTTTTGGTACTGAAACTGTTTACCCAACACTATACATGTCATCAGGCAGGTTCTGTATATCTCTTTTTTGTCTTCTGGCTTTACAAAGAAACAAATTCTTGTTGCTAATTCATCCATCCCAGTTGGCCACACACTTCGGACTGCCTTGTAGGAATTGTTTTAAAATTGATTATATATTGCTGAATTTGTATGTGTTTAAAGGTATAATATGTGTTTATTTTTTCATTTCTTTCAACCTTCAGGCTGAAATTGAGGAGACTTTGAAGAGAATTGATACACACGAAGGTGTGATTGGCACAATAGTCATAAATGCAGAAGGTGAGTGTTTCCAAGTGTGTTATAAAAGCCTACATTATGATTATCTTATTTTGCTGTAGGCCAACCATACTTTTTTTTAACTGTGGCTAATTTATTCACACATTTAGACATTAGACTTATATCATTTTGCCTAAGGGAGGTAAAGTGTGTGTGTGTGTGTGTGTGTGTGTGTGTGTGTGTGTGTGTGTGTGTGTGTGTGTGTGTGTGTGTGTGTGTGTGTGTGTGTGTGTGTGTGTGTGTGTGTGTGTGTGTGTGTGTGTGTGTGTGTGTGTATGCGCGCGTGTCTGTGTCGCTGCTTGCATGCGTGTCTGTATCTGTGTTTTCATGTAAATGTGGGTGGCTGTATGTAGCAATGGTTTCCTCGTTATTTTCAGGTATTCCAATCAGAACTACGTTAGATAACTCCACTGCGGTCCAGTATGCAGGGCTGTTGCGCCTGCTGACCATGCAGGCTAGGAGCAGTGTTCGGGACATTGACCCACAGAACGAACTCACATGTCTTCGTATTCGCTCAAAAAAACACGAAATTATGGTGGCGCCAGGTAAGCACATTCAACCATCTATTTCTGAAGCTATGTTTAGAGAAAATTCTAATTCTATATATTTCCTTGATTGCATTTTCATAAACAACAAAGACACAGCACATGAAACAACACCAGTCGTGATAACAACTACAGAATACGCAACGATAACAAAGACAACATGGATGACCTTTAGCGGTGGGGGGGATGTAGGACAGTGCTCTAATTCATATGGGGTGCAGACATATCACAAGTCAGCGCCCGTGTGGAGAATTCTAGCTAGATCGACGGATAGACAGATAGACATACAGATAGATAGATATTTGGATAGATAAACAGAAGAATCAGAATGGATGCTGCAGGTAGGAGGGTCGTAAGTTAATGGAAACATGTAGAATGGGAAAGCATAATGTGATCCCTGAGAATTCATTATAAAGGGAAGTATCTGTGCTCCTGGGAGTCTGGGAAGGATCGTACAGTATCCCAGAACTTGCTTGCGTCCTGGTTTAGGTCCCTGAAGATGGATGTAGCCTTTCCCTGCTTAAGAGATGGAGGAAATCCTCCAGCCACCTGTCTTTGGACTGGTAGGAGGGTATCCTCACCTCCCAGTTCATTAAGATCAGACGTTCTGCCGCGCAATCACTCTTTGTTGTTCATCACTTTGAATGTTCTCAATGCAGGCCCCTTGAAGTTATGTTAACTATTATAAACAAACAAAAATAGAACGCTGTGTGGTTGGTTAACTTAATTTCTCCCACACACTTTTCCCCAGAGAACGAGTTTCTGCTGATTGTCATACAGAACATCCCGTGAGAGTCACGCTTCCCTCTGCCCCAGTCATGTACCCGGAGGATAAGAACAACAAACAGTTTAGTGTTTTAATGTCCACGTTTCTCACTACCTAGTGTGCTGCTCACTTAGTCGTTTTTGTGTGTCTTTGCTTGTTTTGCATTCCCTTGATTTGTTTTTGGAGACTGAATAAAAATGTAATTGGGAATACATTCAGCAGGAGTAGAGTTGTATTCACCAGGCAATTAAGTCCTCCAATAAAACCACACGACACTGTGAGGACTAAGCTTATAGGATCAGTTCTTTCCTTGTGGTAATAGAAGCCGCAGGAGGGACAGCCTGAGCATAATGACACATTTCTAGTCAGATATGAGCTTTTTATTCACGCATCTGCTGCTGGCTAACATCTTTTGGTTGTTCATGTTCTATTTGTACATTAATGGATTCTGGTGTTCATGCAGAGGTCCTGGTTACACCTTGTGCTAGTCACATGGGTTAGCTTTCACATGAACCCGTCGCGGTTCATGTCCTCCAGCAGTTGCTGATGAATAACTAACTGCAACATGACTATGAATGTGGACATGTACCAAAATAACTTGTGGTGCTTCTGATTCTGATTCTTCTGACAGTAGCCACACCAACTACATTAAAACATTATGCATGAAAGTAACAATGCTTTTCTTATCCTTATCTAATGTCGAAATCCTTACTTTGGTTGATCATTCCTCAAACGGGACGGTAAAGTTGGTTCTAAGCCAAGATTTGTATGCATCTAATTCATAATATTGTTTTTTCTGATGCACAGAAAAAAAATACAAGTTATTTATATTATTAGTATTTTATTGTAAATCACCATCAGAATATACAGTAATATTTGTTAATAAATAGTTCATTATAGTTTTACAACTCAAATAATATATCACATAACAGTCGATTTAAACAAATGGCAACAAAAAGAATGAGTGTGATTTCATGGCCTGTTGACGGACCAATTTCAACTGGACAGTGTCTGTCCAAGCCTCTGGTAACCTTCAATACAGATGCAGATCCAAGATAAGAAAATATTTGTTTCCTACTTCAGACAATATGAGTATGCTATTTTTAATAAAAAAAATGATTACAGTAGAATAACTGAAGTTGCGTCATTTATTAATATCCAAAAATAGATAGTGCATTCCAATGTTTGTCACACAAAGAACATACAAAGACAAAAAATATATATTAAATATGGTATCAGGTGATTTTGGTAAATTACACAATCTTAACAGCTTTTTACCTTTAAGGAAACCAAAGGTTAATTTGGCTTTTATATTTTCTGAGGAAAATGTTTTTCTCAGAAAGGCTTTGATAACTTCTTTTTCCCAGACACATGTAGCACTCCCTGTATATGCTCCCAGGAATGAATCCTAGGAAAAAGCCTACTTTTACCTTCCCCAACCAGCCGCCCCCCCCCCCCCCAATGTGTCAGAGCATCTCGCTTAGAAGTTCACTGTAGAATGAACTTAAAGTAACGTAAAAACAAAGATCCACAGGCATGTATGAGTCTTACAGGGGGAGAGTGACATTGCCTTTTCAAAACAATGATAATTTAATCCTGATCACAGCCTGGGAAAGGTTCCCATAGTCAACTCCCAGAGCTACTCTCTCCCCAAAAGAAACCTGTTCAGGTATCTAAAAAGGTCCAACAAGATTTCATTGGGACTAGAAGCAATTCTTATACAACGTGATCTTACAAATGCCAATCTTAGGAATACAAAAGTGGGGGACCTTTGTAGTGTACCCCGACTCGAAGTGGGGTACCACTTCGGGGGGGGTTAGGTGCTGATGTCTCTCTTCCCATCAAGTAGTAAGGCAGTACATATGCTAACAAATCAGGACTCCTTGTGTTTGTGCTTCTGCTTTAGTCAGCCCAATTCTTCTTCAATATTGACATGCATGTATTTAAATTGCAGCCTGACATTTTGTCTTTGATTTGAATAGAAATACCCAACCTAATGCCCATGAAAATACATAGGAGTACCTACACTGATATTCTTCCACTTCAACCACTACCTATAGAAAACCAAAAATACATGAAATGAAATGTATCTACGCTCACTATCAGTTTTTTGACCTTTATACTTTTTTGCCATTGATAATGTATTACTTATTTCTAGATATTGTCTGTAGGATGATTCCTATTCCCTTGAGAACCCTACATGGAACACACAAGCAATAGAACCCTAACTAGAAAGCGCCAGCATTACAAATTGCTGCACCAGAGGGCTATACTACCCTGTATATAACATGCCTCTGCTCTAAGAGAGCTAGGGGAACTATGCAGGCTTCTTGTTCCAACGCATCACATTTAAGGCCTGAGGTGTGCTTCAAACTGTTTGTATTCACCAAGGGACTAAAAGAGACACCTCTCAGAAGTCTGGAGTGAACGCGACTGCGTTATAAACAGCCAATGCTAAACAAACACAATATGAGCCGAGACTGTAAGTCCTTAAAGCCAACAAGGGGTACGGGCAGACATTGTAAGCATTATTCTAGCACAAGTTACAAAATAGCTACACAGTGTTGCTGAATTGCAGTAGCAGTAAGGTGGGTTCAAAACAGAACCAGGATGCACTGATCCTGACCATGGTCTCGCTAGGGGAACACGGCCACCATGGCAGACATGACGGGGAGGCATCCGGAACTAGGATCGGTCAGGTAGCAGCACAGAATTAAGCTATTAAGGTAGAAAAAACAATGCTATGACAGCTTCAAGTGCTTGAACCAGGACCTCCAATCGTATCCATTGAGAGGCTTGGTATCAGATGAGCGCGTTGGACCCCAGGGTTCAGGGGTCACCTTGGGGCCCTGTGACTGTGGACCTGCCCCCTGCCCCAGTGAATGCTGGGGAGAGTCAAGCATCTTCTGAAGTGCTCCAGCTGGGCCTGCAGCCGTTCCCTCTCCTCCTTCACCTTCTGCTGCTGTCCCACCAACTCCTGATGAAGACAAGAATCAAACCTCTTTAATCAGACCCATTCTGATCTGACACACACAGGGACCTCATTCACAGAGGAAGAAAGACAACACAAATGAGCCCCATAGCGGGCTGTTGGGAAAGGGAAGGAAAGCCTTACCCCCATGGTGACAGAAATCTGCTCTGCCGTCCGGGTGAGCGTGTGGTTCTGAGCCTCCAGCCGTTTGCACTGACCGTGCAGGACCTGACGCTCTACGCTCCACTCTGAAAGGAAGAAACACGTCTAGTTTACTCTGGGGGATGTTCATCTTCCTGTGAGAGGACATCCTATTGTGAAGGTCCACTAACATGTCAGAACCACTTGGTGAAAACATCCCCACGTTGACAAGCAGTAACCTCCCGTGAGGTGAGCCCACCTTCAGTGTACTCCTGATAGGCTTCAAAGATGGCTTCTATTCCGCTCCACTTCCTGGGCGCGTCCGCCACCTCCATCTCCCCCTCATCCTCCTCCTCGTCTTCTTCCTCCTGTCCAGACTCTCCCTGCTCCTCCTCTTCCCCAGACAGGCGTTCCTGTGTTCCGGGGGCGTCCCCGGCTCCCGGGCGCTGGGAGTGATGGCCGTTGTGGTAGGCAGGTTGAGAAGGAGAAGAGTGGACCCTGGGTCTCTTCATGGCCGAGGACATGTTGAGAGGCAGCGAGGGGTTGGCCTTCATGTTGACCTCTGGGATGCCTGCAGGCAAACACACAAACATAGTTTCAACCACTCAGCCAATCAATAATGCATCGATCAAACCAAAACCTCTTACTTATCATTTCAACCATCGATCGGGGGAGTAGCAGGAAGGGGGAAGGCTAAAGGGCACGGCATGGAGAAGTGAGGGGCAACAGCTAGGCACAAGCACAACATCTTCTTGGGAACATAATTCACCACTCTGTTTGCACACCCCCCTGCTGTGTCTTACCATTGCCCTGCAGAGTGTGGTGTGTTGACTGCAGCACAGCATGGTGGAACTGCTGTGCAAAGGCCTCCGGGGTGAATTTTTCCCAGGGACGACTCCTCCCGTTCTGGAGCCCATGGCCGGCCTCCTTACGCGGGGCTGGTGAGGGGTGGCTGTTCTGAAAGCCCTGCGGCTGGAGGTGCTTCTTGCTCGACTGTAACGTGTTCTTAAATGCAGCCTTCTCTCCGGCGTGCAGGAGTGCCGGTAGGGGAGGATGAGGTATTTGGGTGTCTGGGTAGGGCTTGAAGGGGTCTACGCAGTGCTTGCTGATTGGGTGGGAGGGGGGAGGGGAGGAGCCCGGGGATTCCTGTCCTTTGGATTGGCCTTGTGGATGGACTTCTGATGAGTCGCCTGAAGGAAGACCGGCACAGTTTGAAGTTTGAAGTATTTGTGTGTTTGTGTGTGTGGTTGTGCGCAGGTCTGCTTTTTTTTTTTAACATATATTTGTGTGCATGTGTTAATGAATTGAATTGTAGGTAGATTTGTGGGTGTATTTCTTCATCTCACCTCTAGGGGGAGTTGGAGGGCTGCTACAAGGAGGGAGCGTATTGTATCTGAGGGTGTCCAGAGTCACGGTCTTCTGCTGAATGGCCCTCAGCAGCCCCTCCGTATGCTCCTTATCTACAGGCGGAAGGAGGCATCAGAACGAACGCATCACTCAAACAGACAGCTGAAGAACCGTTTGAATCATTTGACAGGCCTCCATCAGAGGTGTAACAGTAGACAGTGGGAGTGAAAACAGGTGTAGCTCATTAAGTTAATTATGGGTGCGTTGGAATGCCAGGGCCCATAGCTAACATCAAGAGATAAACCTGTTCTCTACCATAAAACCTCTTTGAAAAAGGCCCACAGGCTTTGCAATCTGTTTATCTTATCTAGTTAGAAATGTTTTAAGACCTATCCTGTGATTCAGTAGGAGTCTTTTGAGTCTTTTATGACCTCTAAGAGTCTTTATCGTTTACTCCTAAAGCGTCTGAACCGGACCTCCAGCCTTCCATGCGCACAGAGAGCCTGCAGGAGGTGGGGGGGGGGGGGCTCACCTCTCCTCTGCTGCGGGGTGACGTGGGCCAGGCGGAACATCTGCAGGAAGCCCTTCTTCTCCTCCAGGGCGGGGCTGCTGTCCATCTGCGCGGCCGTGTAGGGGGTGGTGAGGGGCGAGGGGCAGCGCTTCTTCCTCCCCTGTGCGGCCGGCGGCGGCGACGGACTTCGCTCCTTCATCATCCTCCGCCACTTCTTCCTCTTCCTCTCCAGGATCTCGCCGCGGTGGCGCTGTGTGGTCAGGCCCAGGGCGGCCAGGAACTCCACTTTCTGAGTGGGAGGCGGTGGTCAGAGGAAGCGCTTCTAACGTCGCTAGCCCATAATGGGTATTCTCTATCGTCAATACTTTGATACTTTTGTGTGTTTTGATAAAGAAGGAAATGCATGGCTGCATTTAGTATTTTTTGTGTCTTATTTCTTATATTTACATCCTGAGCCACTGCTGGCCCCATAAAAGGAAAAATAAACATATATGATGATACTAAATGCATGCATTTATGTGTACTTTGCATCCAGAGAGCTGTTGGGTTGTGCAAGTGTGTGTGTGTGTGTGTGTGTGTGTGTGTGTGTGTGTGTGTGTGTGTGTGTGTGTGTGTGTGTGTGTGTGTGTGTGTGTGTGTGTGTGTGTGTGTGTGTGTGTGTGTGTGTGTTTTAGAGTGTGCGTGTGTGTGTGTGTGTGTGTGTGTGTGTGTGTGTGTGTGTGTGTGTGTGTGTGTGCGTGCGTGTGCATGTGTGTGTGTATGCGCGTGCGTGTGTATGTGTGTGCGTATGTGTGTGTGTACCTCAGAAGAGGCATCCAGTTTGAGTGGGGGCTGCTGGGTGACCCTCTTGAGATGAGCTTTCACCTCCTCTTCATCACTCTCGTCGTACGACTCATCCACTTCATAGTAGAAACCTGCAGGACACAGAGGCACGCATGTCATCTTACAGTCCTGATGAAGGCCTTACAGTCCTGATGAAGGCCTTACAGTCCTGATGAAGGCCTTACAGTCCTGGTGAAGGCCTTACAGTCCTGATGAAGGCCTTACAGTCCTGATGAAGGCCTTACAGTCCTGGTGAAGGCCTTACAGTCCTGATGAAGGCCTTACAGTCCTAAATGAGGCCTTACAGTCCTGATGGAGGCCTTACAGTCCTGATGGAGGCCTTACAGTCCTGATGGAGGCCTTACAGTCCTGATGGAGGCCTTACAGTCCTGATGGAGGCCTTACAGTCCTGATGGAGGCCTTACAGTCCTGATGGAGCTCAGGGTAGCACCAACACAGTTGGGCTTCAACGCTGAGTTCCATAGGAATACACTGGCAACACTGACCACTTTAGAGTCCCATTCTTTTCTGCAAGGTTCAGCATGTCAACCCCCCCACCCCACCCCATCCTTTGTCTCTCTATCCCCCTCACAGCTTTGCTCTAAATGAGCATGCTCTTTAAGTTCACTTCTCGGGATGTTACAATACCTGAATTTTCAGTACAGCAGTTATTCCCGCTACGGGTAAAATCCAATGAGTTAGAATCGCTCGTCTCTGCCAGTAAACATTACGCTCCAGAAACTAAAAAAAAACCTTCCAATGTCAACGGAATAAAAACAATCAGATTCTACTCCTTTACACCTTTGAGCGAAGATAAGCCCTTTGTGTGCGTGACTCCAGCGGCGGGACTCACCTCCTTCCCGGGCCTCCTTCCTCCTCCTCTCCTCCAGGTCCAGCTTACTGAGGAGCAGCCGGTGCTGCTGCAGGACCTCGTCGTACACCAGCGTGCTCCGGGCGGCGGCCGGCGCGCCCTGCCGCTCCCGGGGCCCCGGGCCCCCCGCCGCCAACAAGGTCTTGGGGGGCCCCTGGTAGAGGGTGCTGGGGGCGTGATGGGGCTGGCGGTGGTGGTGGTGCTGGTGGTGCTGGTGGGCCGGGTTATGGGAGGAGGCCCTGTGCTGCTCGCCGTTGCTCCAGAACCCTGGGTGATCCTGTGCTC
This sequence comes from Melanogrammus aeglefinus, assembly GCA_900291075.1. Classification (NCBI taxonomy): domain Eukaryota; kingdom Metazoa; phylum Chordata; class Actinopteri; order Gadiformes; family Gadidae; genus Melanogrammus; species Melanogrammus aeglefinus. Next base: position 30,151 of record OLKM01002367.1, on the reverse strand, counting down.
CACCTCGGCCTCCCCCCGGGGCGGGGCCCCTGGCCGGGGCCTCGGCCCGGCTCCTCTCGCCATCCTCCAGCCTCTCTGGGGTCCAGCCAGGGGCCCGGTCGGCCCGGGTCAGGCCTGGAGGCGGTCGGCTGGGGGGGCCGTGGGCGGCTTT
>OLKM01002367.1:12500-27500 GCA_900291075.1 Melanogrammus aeglefinus | reverse complement strand
AGAACTGCGAGCGCAGCGCGGAGAGACACAGAGACTCTTCCATCCTGCAGGAGAAACACAGAACTATGAGCATGACTCTGCCTCACCCCACACAGTAACTAAACTCAACCTATACTGAACCATCCACAGCCTCAAACCTAAAACAAACCATCTCTTATCTGACACCTTAGCGTGTTTAAACAGATAAACATCATCATGCCAATAAGCAGGAGTTGTGGTTGCCTCTGTAGTGCTGGAGTGACGGAGGTAGGGTGACGGAGGTAGGGAGCTGGTTACCTGTGCATTGCCAGCGGGTGGTGGAGGTAGGCAGGGTGGTAGTAGGCCGCAGCAGCGTGGGCGGCCGTGGCGGGGTCCAGGCCCAGAGGCAGAGAGCTGAGGCGGAGGTCCTCGGGGCCGGGGAAGGGCCGCAGCCCCCTCAGGTACTCCTCTGGGACGGCCCCCGACGGGACCACAGGGTGCATCTGACCCGGTAGGCTGACGGAGAGGGGGGGGAGACTGGGGGTCAACCACTGGCGACCTTGGTAGAACGACAATATGAATGCTCTTCTATTTGTGATCTGACTCTTTATCGCTATCTTTATGGCCATTTGGTAAACGAGCCATGTTCCAAATACGCAACTCAACTAGTAAATAGTCTTTGAATAATCCTCTAATCACAAAACATGCATAAACATGTGGCCGCACATGCAGATTTAGATATGAAGCAAATGTTGCAACCTTGAGCGTGTAGAAGCTGATCAAAGCAGAACCTATCTACTGTATATCTACTGTGAATATTCACCTGAGGTCCTTTAAAGGACCTCAGGTACCACTGCATAGAACCTCTGTACATATTATTCTTTTTATTTTATCTTTATTTGTATTGTTGTGCTGTCTTGTTCTGTGTGTGCTCATGGCACTGTGTAAAGAGACCTTGAGTATACGAAAGGCGCTATAGGAAATGTGTTTTCGTTTCGTGTGTGGTTTCGTGTGGTTTTGTGTGTGCGTGTGTGTGCGTGTGCGTGTGTGTGCGTGTGCGTGTGTGTGTGTGTGTGTGGGTGTGTGTGTGTGGGTGGGTGTGCGTGCGTGCGTGCGTGCGTGCGTGCGTGTGTGTGTGTGTGTGTGTGTTACCTATGGCTCTGCATTCTGTGATCCTGGAGGACTGTGCTGAGGCTGAAGGGGTGAAGCAGGGGGTGAGGAGACAACAGTGGAGAGCTCCTCTTGTCCTGCTGGACCTGGTTACTCACAGCACACAACGAGTCTGACTAACACACACACACACACACGCACGCACGCACGCACGCACGCACGCACACACACACACCACACACACACACACACACACACACACACACACACACACACACACACACACACACACACACACACACACACACACACACACACACACACACACACACACACACACACACAAACACACACACATACGGAGGAGAAACAGACAGGCAATGAGAACATTTTAATTTCAACTCTCTTTAAACTCTTCATAACTTCGTTCTGTGTTGCAAAACCCTCCAACAATTTAGAAACACACTCCCATCCAAAATATGCACATGAATAAAACTAGGATTTATAACTAAACTAATAAGTAAACCACTTGAACCACTTTACGTGCAGAAACAAGTCATGGGATTCTGCATGAGATTGTCCCTTTGCCTCTAAAAGGTGTTATTTTGTTGAGCATTCTCCTCTAAGGGGAGAGTAGGTGAACAGAGTGTCTTTTGAAGAACAATGATGCCACTCGGCGACAGTGACCAATCATGACAAGGGTCAGAGGTCTGGCCCATAGTCACAAAGACGTGCACACATCTAAAGTTGTTCTGTTCGTTTGGTTTGAAGCACACTTGTGTGTGTGTGTGTGTGTGTGTGTGTGTGTGTGTGTGTGTGTGTGTGTGTGTGTGTGTGTGTGTGTGTGTGTGTGTGTGTGTGTGTGTGTGTGTGTGTGTGTGTGTGTGTGTGTGTGAAGTAGGAATCCCTACACATTGCATACATTTGAATATCTTTGAATATCTCTCTTATGGAAATTCATTCCAACCCTAGCTTGCCAATTATCAACCCGCTCTTGCTCACTAGCATAAACAAAGTGTTTCAAAGAGGGACCTCTCCAGAATAATGAGCCAATGGGGCTCTAAGCGGGGGAGCGAGCGCACAGTAGCTTTGGACCGCAGCCATCGTTTGACCCAGACAGATAGCCAATAGCCGTCCAAGATTCAGCCATACATGTGCACACACACACTTCTATTCCAATTAGACATATTGATCTGTACTCCATTATGCTCGGTCCAATTACCTCATGCACAGACCTGAAGTGAGGTTGAAACACATTATGCACAGCAATGTAGATCTCTCTCTTCCTCCCTTCCTCATCCCAGCGTGCTTGTACTATAGCCTTCCCTCTCTTTTTTCATTCTTCTCTCCCTCCTCAACATCCTTTTTCTTTGTCTTCCTGACCAGCCCCCCCCCGCTGTATGGCTGTGAATGTCTGAATGGGTCCTGTGCAGCCAGAGACACAGACTCGTCTTTGTACGGCTGGAGAAAGGGAGCTCTGATCCAGGGGGAAGCCAGCATTGAGGGGGCTAACCCCGCCATTGTCTGGAGCCTAAATTCACTCTTAACGCATACACACACACACACACACACACACACACAACACACCACACACACACACACCACACACACACCACACACACACACACACCACACGCAACCTCCTTGTTCACATCCTAAGACCTTTTGTGGTTAGGGGTCAAGTACACACACACACACACACACACACACACACACACACACACACACACACACACACACACACACACACACACACACACACACACACACACGCACACACACACTCACGCACTCACCCAACACTCACAAACACAAACACACCACAGGGAGAGCAAATACAATCGGAGCCAGTCTCCATCACCCCCCAGTATCTAGAATATGCTTGTGTGGGGCATGGGCGAGAGAGACATGGGCGAGAGAAGAAGAAAGTCACCACAGAAGATGAAAGAGGGGAGGGTGAAACAGGAAGTATTTTACAACAGGCAGGGATGCAGGAGAGAGAGAGAGAGAGAGAGAGAGAGAGAGAGAGAGAGAGAGAGAGAGAGAGAGAGAGAGATTTGATTTTTAACACAACTTTATTGCAACATTTCTTACTTTACAAAGGTCTTTTTTTTTCAGAAGCTAAAAAATAGCTTCTACAAAATACATATACACATATATATATATATTATCCTATACCATGTAAAAAATGTATCTCACCCCCAACGAAAGAAAACAAAACACCATCATCATCCCAAATGTTTTTAAAACAATCCAGATCATTCATTTTTTTTCATAGTACTTAAATTCTAATAATAAATCCTTGCTTTTACCAACCCCTTGAAAGTTGCAAACACACTCCTTTGCCTGACCACTTTTCTACTTTTTGTTTCCTACTATAGTAGATCGCCATTTTTGCTTGCCCAAACAAAAAATTTATCAATCTGCCCTTCTTCTTTTTTCTTTTACCATACGAAAGGCAAAAAATAAAAAGCTGCTCGCTAAAAACCTCTCCAAAAGAATTTAACAAACTACTAAGCAGAGTAAATAGTGGTGTCAATCTACAACAATATAAAAAACAGTGAAAAATTGTCTCTCTACATGAACAGAAAGGGCATTTATCTGAAATAGCAGGGTTTAAAATAGATATAAAAGCATTCACTGCAATTATCCCGTGTAGAACTCGCCAATGAAGATCCACCAATGTTTTTTAGCCAACGGTGGCTTGTACAACATGCCCCAAGCAGGTTTTGTCTGTCCTTTGACCCTAAAATGTTCTCTCCACGGTGTATCCTTTCTGGTCTTTAGTTTTCCTTTGTTCAAAGCTTTAACACACACTTTATACAGCTGTTTTCCTTTAATACAGTCCAATGCCATCCACTCCTTACTCCCGACCTCCAGAAGAGGGCTCAGCACCTCAGAGTCTGTTAGTTTGGCCTTGAAACCCAATTTTGGAAAAGGGTCATTCTGATCTGGTACCTTCAGTCCATTACACCAGTCCTTAAGCAGTTGGTGTTCCTCTTCTGATATTGTATTCCTAAGGCTTACAAGAAGCCTTTCCACGATGCGAATAGAGTGGATCTCCAGTTTGGCAGCCAGCGCCATGGTCTCAGCTTATACTCCACCAGTCAGGTTGAACAAATGTCTTCAACCGTCACCACACCACATCGGATTAGAGATCCAGGTTGCCAGGAATCTTCCAACCGTGCTTCCTTTTAGAATTGGCTCCCTTAAAAGCCAATGAAGTGATGGATTTGAGTCCAAAACAGTTATATCCATCAAGTTCCATATTTTAAAAACACTCACATAGAAAGGTGGCAAACATTTAAGATTTAAAAAAGATGAGTCAAGAGTACAAAATTCCCTACCAAAGTTCAAATTTCCCACTCGACCTAAAATAAATTCTGCAACTGGTCTCCATGGTAAAAACGGTGATCCATAAAGAAGACTTTTTAAAAACCTCCAATCTAAAAGCTCCCTTTCCTACTTTCAAGGTGAACCAAACCCTGCCCTCCCTCTTCTTTCGATAAGTATAAAACATCCTGTGGTATCCAGTGCAACTTGTCCCAAAAGAAATCTAAAATAATGCTTGAGATCCTTGCTAAAAGACCAGCTGGGGGGTCTAAAAACGCTGAGTCGATGCCATAAAACAGGTGCCACAAAGATTGTTTGCAATAATTGGTGCGCCCCCTAAAAGACTACGGGGTAAAAGCCATCGCCATTTTGTTAAAAGTGCCTTGCATTTTTTCCACCACTCCTTTCCCAGTTCTTTTTGCTCATTGATTCATCCCCCAAGTGAACTCCAAGGTATTTGATGCCATTTGTGGCCCAAATAAGCCCTTCCGGTAATTTTGGTCTCTCCTGTTGCCAATTTCCTACACTTAAAGCAGTACTCTTTTGCCAGTTTTACTTTTGCTGATGAGATTTTTCCATAACGTTCCACAATGTGGGTCAGTGTTTTAATGTCACTATCCTGCCTAATAGCTACAAATAAACATCATCCGCATATGCAGAGAGAGAAAATGAAGGAATACCCTCAGCTACCCTGACCCCTCTTCAGCTCCTTCCTAAGCCTACACAGTAAAGGGTTCAATTGCAATTGAATACAGCATACCTGAGACATTACAACCCTCTGTCGAATACCCCCTGGCAATGTTAAAAGGAGCACTTAACCCCACGTTGACTTTCAGTACACTTTCAACTTTACTGTAGAGCACCCTGATCATGCTGATAAAACCAGGGGAGAAACCAAAAGCCTCTAAGACTTTCCAGAGATATTGGTGCTCCACCCGGTCAAAAGCCTTTTCTTGATCCAAGGAAATAAAACCAAACTGAAGATCCAGTGTGTTTGAGATATCTAAATAGTCCCGAATTAATGCGATGTTATCTCGAATCGATCTGCCAGGGATACAATAGGACTGGTCTATGTGCACAACCTGATCCATCACGTCTCTCAGACGATTTGCCAATGCTTTTGAAATTATCTTATAGTCAGTGCACAGTAGACTTACTGGCCGCCAGTTTTTAACCTCACAGAGGTCACCTTTTTTAGGTAATAGAGTAAGGACAGCTCTCTCCTACAACTAAGAGGAAGGACAGCCTCTCTCATACTGTCATTTAAAACTGCCAGAAGGTCTTCCCCCAGAATGGACAAAAGGCTTTGAAAAACTCAACTGGAATGCCATTCGATCCCTGGTGCTCTGCCATTTTTCATGCCTTCTAGTGCAAACTGTTAACTCCTGCAGTGTGATAGGTTGCCCCATTTCAGCTTTTTTTTTGAACAGATACCTGAGGTAAGCCCACTGAGAAAAAAAGGTTAGATCATCTGGATTGTCGTTGTATTCACAGGTGTATAGTTCAGAGAAGAACTCTGCCGCTCTTCTCCTGATATCAGACGCTTCAGTGAGCTCGCATCCATCCCCAGATCGAAGACAATGGATGAGACGGCTCTGACCGTTCTTTTTCTCTAAATTAAAAAAAAATCTTGACGGAGCATCCATCGCCGCAATTGTTCTGGAACCTAGACCGGATCAAAGCTCCCTGTGCCTTCATCCCCATCAGATCCGCCAACTTGGCTTTTTTCGCTTTGAGTGCCTGCATCTTGGCTTGATCTCCTGTGGATCCATATGTTGTTTGGAGTTCCACAATATCTAACTCTAAATCTCTGATTGAACTGTGGGTGTCTTTAGTTACATTGAAAGTGTACTGATTACAAAATTGTTGTACCTTTATTTTGCTAATGTCCCACCATTGTTGAAGAGACATATACTTGGCCTTCTCCAACTTCCAGGTGCTCCATAGATAAATAAAACATTGCCTAAAATGCCCATCATTTAATAATTCTGTATTAAAATGCCAGTATGCGCTTTTAGGTTTGACCCATTAATTAAAACAGTGCCAATTACCCATAAAATGATCTGAAAAACCTTACTTGGTGACATAATACATGACTTAAAAAACGGGATGTGATGTCCCATAACAATAAAATCTGTCAAGCCTCGCCAGGGATAAATAATTATCTCTGCAATGACACCAGGAATTACTCTCTTTCTAGTACCGTGTTTAGACCGCCAAACATCCTCCAGATCATAACTCTCAACAATACGCTTTTAAAATTCTCCTGGACTGTAGATGTGGTTCGATGTGATTCCTGTCCAAATCGCTAATGGGTGCAGTTAAAATCACCCCCTATTATTAAAAAATCGGTTGAATTGCAGCCTTCTAAGGTGCTTGATAATTCATTCTAAAAATACACATCTTATCCTCTGCAAAACTGGTGAGTAGACATTTAAAAACACTATCGTGTTTCTTTCATATTTTGCAGTGACTTTTAAAAGTCGGCCCTTAACAACTTCTTGATAATCAAAGGAAATCGGTAAAAACGAACTTGAAAAAAGTATTGCAACTCCCCCTGATACTGAACTCAAATGGCTAAAAACCACCTGACCACCCCATTCTCTCTGCCATTCGACCTCAATATCCTTGCTACTATGTGTTTCTTGGGTAAAAGCAATGGCAATTTGCTTTGTTTTCAGAACTTCATAAAGCGAATTCCTTTTCTTTGCGTCCCTTGCTCCGTTTAAATTTAAAGATGCAATCCTAAAACTACTCATGATTAAATGTGGAAAACAAGAGGCAACGTATAAATAGTATGAGGCCTATATCCCCTCAGCGGATTTATTGTTTACTGCTTGGCCATTCATCTTCCCTCATTTTTTTGCAGCTTTCGCACCAGTTTCCTTAGCCTATATACCTCTGTCTCTAAGAGACCGTCACCTTCCCTCTCTGTCTAATTAGTTTCCTCACAGTTGCCAATTAATTCCAAACCGAATTAGGAAAAAATCCTCAACAACACAACGTCCCTTTTGCCTTTAGTTTTTTCCAAAAAACTTCTCACTTGATCCAGACTATATCCCTGTCTCCCCTGTCCATCTGGAAGTAGTTTTTCTGGAAGAGACGAGTCAGAGAAATCCCTCTCACTGTCTGATGTTGACCCCGCTGTATCATCTTCAAATATCAGTTTTTTTGAAGGCCCAGGAGTAACTTTTCCTTTCCTATTAACCCTTTTTTCTGCTTTCTCTTATGTGGAACTTTAAACAGCGTACCATCCTCCTGTACCACTATTTGATCCTCATTACCGAATCCCCCGTCATTGTCCACTGACTTGTTTCCGCAATGCTTTTGCGACTCCTGAGTTCGCTCGCCTGACTTGGATAGACACTGTTTGAAATAGTCCACGAATTCAAAACGAGTAGGCGCATTGCTTTTTATCTTTCTCTGCCACCTCAACCTGCTGCTCAGTTTCCAAATTGTCAACGACTAAAGTCACCCCCACTACCCGCCGGCCCCGGCAACGCCGGCCCCGGCAACGCCGGCCCCGGCAACGCCGGCCCCGGCAACGCCGGCCCCCGGCAACGCCGGCCCGGCAACGCCGGCCCCGGCAACGCCCGGCCCGGCAACGCCGGCCCCGGCAACGCCGGCCCCGGCAACGCCGGCCCCGGCAACGCCGGCCCCGGCAACGCCGGCCCCGGCAACGCCGGCCCCGGCAACGCCGGCCCCGGCAACGCCGGCCCCGGCAACGCCGGCCCCGGCAACGCCGGCCCCACCAGCCGCCGTGCGGCCGCTTCATCCGGACAGCTGCGGACAGCGTGACCCGCTTGACCACATCCGAAGCATTTCATTGCCTCTGTGGTCGCATAAATCGTATAGTCAAAGCCATCAACCTTAAATCTCATGGCCAAACTTAAGTCATCAATACCTGCTTTTAAGATCATATATACATATCTCCTGAATCCTACAGCGTGCTTTAGCTTAGGCGATTTACAACCCGAAGACATCATCTTAATAGCCGACACAAGCTGCCCATGACGGGGACAGTTCCTTTTCTAAAGCCTCAATCGCTTACAAAAGGAGGCAAATTAGACAAAATGACTTTTTTTGAGGGATTATTAAGCGAAAAATTGGAGTCTGCGTGTTTCTCAAAACGATGCCTCGTTCGACACAGAAATGTTAACTTTGTCTATGGAGTCTAGGAACATAACAACCGCGCTGTCCATCCTGGACAAAGCCTTAATGCTATTCACAGCCCACCACCTCACCAGCCGCTAACCCACACTCCTCCACCGAAAACTCCAGCCCGACCGGCACCCTTAACGCCATGCCGGCGCGAGAGATTTCTCAAACCCGTGTTCATTTTTTGGCACAACAAACAACCAGCTTATCGCTGGCTGCTGCCGTATTTTTATATTTAAAAAAACCCTCTAAAACAGTGCTCAAACGTGCTTGTGACAATTAATACAAATATATAGTGAGAAAAAAGTGTGTTAAACCAAACCTTAGATAAAAAGTAACCAGTCGCTCTCCGACACATTCCCCGCACGCCACCCTCCACAAACGCTCACGCATGCGCAGAGAGAGAGAGAGAGAGAGAGAGAGAGAGAGAGAGAGAGAGAGAGAGAGAGAGAGAGAGAGAGAGAGAGAGAGAGAGAGAGAGAGAGAGAGAGACAACATATGGATGAATGCTTGGAGTCAAAAAGAAGAAGTTATTTTGAAACGATTTATTCAAAAGACGCAGTGGTGGAGAAAGAGATCACACGGAAAGAAGAAAGACACTGAGAAACAAGACAGGTTGGAGAGAGACAGATTGATGTGCAGAGATGAAAGACAGAATGATAGAAGTAGACAAGACGTAATGGGAGAGAAGAGGAATGGTGCTTTGACCTAACTCAAGAATAAATCAAAATACATAAAGAATGCCACCCATCCCCTCTCCATCCATCAATATACCACTTCATCCATCAAATATAATGCCTACATTTCACCTACATCTAACCACACCAAACGCTCACCTTATTTGTAAGATCTAATCAAGTATATTTAACTGAGTAAACATTTTCACACTTTAAAGCTAACCATCCTAAAAGTGAACCCCCCGTCTCAGCTCACATTTGACCACGATGAACTGGACGGAACCGTGTCAGAGAAGCTTAAACCTCTTGGACATCCACATTGACATTAACCGCATCAATATCAGCCAGAACCGCTCCCCAGACGGAGCACTACAAACTAACACACAATGATGTGTCAGTGTGCGTCCTCAGGGTCGACGTCACAGAAAGAACTGGACATGCGTTTGGAGCAGAGTAAAACCTTCCATGAACGACTGGCAAAAACATCGGATTTGTGTTCGCTGCCACCGTATATAAATACATCTTGTTGCAATCTATCCTGGATAAGATAAGATCCCAGTCCATTGCAAGATCAAGGTTAAAACATGCTTCTGCGAAGATACACATGAATGAGGACTTTTGGTAAAGGTTAAAGGTTGCATGTGAAAACTCTAGAATAAGCATTTCCTTGCATGACGCGATCCATGCCGAAAAGCAATTGGTTGAGCAAGGAAGGATTTGTATTACCTTTGACACAACAATACAAGCAAACAGCGATGAAACAGGGTAGTTTGAAGAGTCATGTATATATCAATATGACTTGTTAACAAGTCATATTGATATATTTCAAATGTTCTCTTTCCCACTACATGTGCAAAGAGGGAATCAGTAACTTATGTTTACGGTTTAGTAAATTTGGTTTGTGCCCCATATCAAAATGTGGTTCTAGCACCCCCCAAAATCCTGTTTCTGGCAGACAAACAGACAAAAGAAGATATAGAAAAACACAAAGCCTACCCTGGCTAAATAATGGTTCCAACAGAAACATAACTTTTGAAGGCATGCTGGCTTACGTTGTTGAATACGTTGTTAAATAGACCCACCTGTATGTGGTAATGAGCACGTAACCTACATATTTGCATATTTGCAACAAAAGGAAAAAAAACTAAGCGGAAACAAACGTGAACAAAGGGAAAGAGAACCTCCACATGAAACCAGCTCTGCACCGTCCACCTTTCACACAGGAGGATAAACTGGTTGGTAGCACGCCAACACAAGGCTAAGCATTACCTGTCCTCCCTCAGCCCTCCAGAGGCCGTTGGTGGACTTGATGGGCGCGATGGGGACGACCGGGGGGGTGCCGGGGTGGCCTCTGCTCAGGCCTGGGGGCTGAGGCCCAGAGGAGCCTCGCTTTGGGGTGGTCCCCGGGGAGCTGTGGCTGGTGGCTGGGGATGAGACTGGAGAGGACTCAATGCTGAGGGGACAACCTGCAGTGGGGTGGGGTGGTTTGGATGAGGGGGTGAGGTAGAGAGGGGATGGGGAGGGAGACGGAGGGGGATTAGGGAAGAGAGAGAGAGAGCAGCATTAAAGAAAGACATGATTAATGTCTGTGTTTATCATGGCAATAGGTCCCCTTTGTTTTGTTAAAAAAATTATAATTATTTTGTGATGGAGAGACACTGTGCTATCTGGTGACCAGGACGGATAGCACACAACAAGAAAAGTGAACGTGACATAACAGGACTGAATTATTTAGATTCAACACTGGTCCAACAGAATATGGCAGGGAAATGGGAAAGTAGGTATTAGACAGACACATTCTGTCTTCTTCTAAACAAGGTAAAAGCTCTGAGTGTAAAAGAGAAGGAGGTGCGAGATGATAATGTGATGAAGAGGTTGAGTGTGATATGGAGATGAGTGGTGAGTGAGTGTGTATCTATTGGGTTTGTATCTGTACATACATGTTTTTGTGTGTGTGTGTGTGTGTGTGTGTGTGTGTGTGTGCGTGCGTGCGTGCGTGCGTGCGTGCGTGCGTGCGTGCGTGCGTGCGTGCGTGCGTGCGTGCGTGCGTGTGTGTGTGTGTGTTGTGTTGTCAGAACTGTCACTTGCAGAAATTATTCAATTACTCCCTCCCTTGATAGTCAGTGCACAAACACATTTATAACCACACATATTCTCTCTGACACACAGACACACACACACACACACACACACACACACACACACACACACCACACACACACACACACACACACACACAACCCACACACACACACACACACACACACACACACACACACACACACACACACACACACACACACACACACACACACACACACACACACACACATACACACACACACACAAAAACATGCATGTACAGATACAAACCCAATAGACACATACACAGAGATACAAAAGACACATCTTCTAAACATTAAATAAAAGGCTGGACAGAGGACAGGAATATATGCAACAGACAACATGAAAAAGAGCAAGAGAGAGAGAAAGATGGTGAGAGAGAGACATATAGATTGAGAGAGAGTCTAAGAGCGAGATAGAGATATTGGGAAAGAGAGAGAGATTGTGAGAGAGAGGATAGAGAGAGAGCTAGTTGTAATTGGCTGTAATTAGATTCTCATTATGGGAGATGAATGGAGACAGAGCGAGGACAGGCACAAAGAGGAGGTCACAGTAGGTCAGCTCTTACCCAACACCTTCATTAAAACATCAATGATCTGAAGCACACACACACATACGGCCACACACACACGCTCAAACACACACACAGCAACACACACACAGCAACACACACACAGCAACAAACACACACAGCCACACACACACACACACACACACACACACACACACACACACACACACACACACACACACACACACACACACACACACACACACAGCCACACACACAAACACACTCAAACAATCACACACACACACACACACACACACAGACACACTCAAACAATCACACACACACACACACACACACACACACACACACACACACACACACACACACACACACACACACACACACACACACACACACACACACACACACACACACAAAAACACACATACACTCTCACAATTAACACAGCCATACACACATTGCATTATACACATCAGCATATATTTGCACAAACACAAAAGCATAAATGCACACATGCACGCAATGCAAGGAACTATATATCAGTTGAATCTGATCATGAGCATCCTCAATATAGAATTCCTCCCAACAGAAAGCAATATAATGATATATTGTTTAAATGTAGTTTGGGGCCATTGAACGAAGAGCAGTCATTCCCAGTCAAAACTGGTCCATGCCATTTTCAACTGCTTATACTACAGATATTGGGGGGGAGGGGGGGATTCCTCCTGGGTCCTGAACTGACACAGTCCATTATTGACAGCAGTAAAGCTGAAGTAAATACCAACAAGCTACCATAACACCACCATATCACCACTAAAATGTACGGATTTCTCTGTCCTTCCTCTTCAGTTAGTACATAAAATGTCATAAATAATGGCAAACGCAATGACACATTTACCAGAACACGAAGTTTGTTAGCCTTGTTTGATAAGCAGCCAAGATAAAAGCCTAGTCTAGATTTCATAATGATAGCTATAAGTTTTATTTGATCAATCAACGATTTACAATTCAATTCAAAATGCTGGCCAGCTGGTGAATAATTCACTGGCCGTGTAGGATTGGCGTTGGATGTTTTCGACTCTTTTATAGAACTACATGCAGTTGTACCGGACCAGGTATGGAACACATTAAAACTCCTTTATCACCAAAGTATTATTACAACCCAAGTGCTGGAATAAGTGTATGATTGTTTGCTAACCTGGCTAGCCATTTGTACCGAAGCTACCCACTAGCCTACTGCTCTTTAATGGCCCTAGCATGGGATATGCACTGGCAAGGATCATACGTGGATTGTTCTAAAATATACATGTATGATAAGCTAGTAGCCTATCCTGATCAGCATATATTACCTGCCCCAAGCAGGGTCCTCAACCAGCATCCCCCGGATTCAAAGCCAAAGTCTTTTACTTTATCACTGCTGAACTAAAGCATGCAGCCATTAATGGTGCTTTGGGTAAGATTTAAAAGCTTTTATTTGTCATTTGTAAAAAAAAAAAAAAAAATAAAGTCTCTATTCACAGCTCTAAAATCGTACCTACAGAGATTTTAAGGCCAATTTATGATCCAGTAAAAAAATACACAGACAGACTCTGCTGGGGACGTGTCCGACCAAAGTGACAGAAAACACGTCATCATGGCCGTCGTTCGGTTTGGAAGTTCCAGCTAAGATCTTTTCTGGGGACCACGCATATCTGGCATTAGCACACCGGTGCCAGATAAAGCATGGCTCGCCATGAGACTACCGCATCGAGACTATCCTGTGCATTTTGTCAATACATTGCAAAAATGTGCATTAAGGGGTAAAATATTAATATATAATAATATGAATATGAATAATACAAGTTATATTTTACAACAAGCGGCATTTTATATGGTACCTGGAAAACAGAATCTGGAAATTACAAAGATGGAGGCTGGATGATGGATGAAAAGCAAGAGTATACAAAAGTCCTCAATGTGCATGTTTCAAGTGTTTGCGGACTCTGAGTTGAGTCAGTGGTCATGATGTTCTCTGGCGCCACACTCACCTCTGGGATCCTCAGCCTGTTTGGCCAGTTTACGGAGGGCGGCAGCGAATCCGGAGTTAGCAGACTGGGCAACGGCGTTCCCATTGGTAAATGGACTGAGTGGACTGACCGTGGCAGTGGTGCGCGTTGCCGTAGAGATCATTCCTAATGAAGGTGATCTTGACCCATGGTTCATTCCTGCGAGAGAGCATCAGAAGGTAGAGAGAGGTTGACTTCACACTACTTTCAACGTTCAGAAGTAAAAATCTTGATCAAACTGTTGAGAGCCCTGCCCCTTGTATGAGTCACTTAATGACTTAAATGATGAAGGCTGTTTGTTACTTGATTCTAAATAGCCTACGTTGAGCTAATATGTTCCGTTAGTCAGCAAAACATCACATTGCTGACACAATGAGGTTAAAGCAAATCCCTCAAGTAGAAACCCTGCATGAGCATGTGCGTGCGAGCGTGCGTGTGTGTATGAGCGTGTGTTTGGGTGTGCGTGTGTGTATGAGCGTGTGTTTGGGTGTGCGTGTGTGTATGAGCGTGTGTTTGGGTGTCCGTGTGTGTATGAGCGTGTGTTTGGGTGTGCGTGTGTGTATGAGCGTGTGTTTGGGTGTCCGTGTGTGTATGAGCGTGTGTTTGGGTGTGCGTGTGTGTATGAGCGTGTGTTTGGGTGTCCGTGTGTGTATGAGCGTGTGTTTGGGTGTGCTGCATGCAGGCGTCGAGGTAAACCCATTGCATCTAGTAAGATATATTCTAGCTGTGACAGAATCTGTGAACCAAAAATCCACCTTTACAAATTACACATTTAAGCAGATCCATCCACTTCCACTAGGGTGTAATATTAATTGGTATGAATTAGGAATACATCTTTCTTGCACAAACATATGCAAAGGAAAGAGATTGTCAAAAACATTGCTGAAAGGCCATGGTCATGGGGCATACTAATGCCGCTACCAATATTAGGGAGTACAAAATTATATATCGATATATCAGCCGATAATCAAAATATAGATATACCGGCCATGTTTATATATAATATATATATATATATATATATATATTATAATATATATATATATATATATATATTATA
>OLKM01002367.1:0-5000 GCA_900291075.1 Melanogrammus aeglefinus | reverse complement strand
CCTCTCTCCTGTCCATACATATCTCTCCCGTTCTGTCTCTCTTCTACCACCTTTGTCTTATCCTGTGCTGGTGCTTCCTCCTGCAGCGTGCCTACACTACAATGGGTCGCGGGGGCTAGCGTCTTGCTTCATGTGGCCTGGGTGGCCTCCTGCATGTGGTGTGATGTCTCAACAGAGTCTAGACTAAGTGACGGCGGACAAACCAAACACCTTTGTTTTTCTTGTCCTCGCTCTCTGCACAGTGCTCGTGTACTCTCTCTGTCGCTCTCTCTCTCGCTCTCTCTCTCTCTCATCCTGACCTTTGCCCACTTCCTGTCATGAAGTAGGATCCATGAGTCTGTCTCCACCCCTCCACCACCAGAATGTGTTGGTCACAGGGGGCTGTAACTGCACCCACCACAATCTACTACAACGCTGGATTACCAACACAGGGGAGTGAACGCACACACACAAACCCACGTATAGACACACATACAAGGCAATGAAAACACACACAAACACACACACACACACACACACACACACACACACACACACACACACACACACACACACACACACACACACACACACACACACACACACACACACACACACACACACACACACACACACACACACACACACACACAAGGCAATGGACAAACACCCATACAATGCTGGTGGCCTTTTTAAGCAGGTGTTTTACATGACTGAGGATAATGAATGTTGTCCATGGTTCTCTATTGTTTATGCACTCTGTGCGTGAAAGCTTTCAGACGTAGAACCAGCCTTTCCTGTTTGTTGATTCAAAGTTAAATACCGACTCGATTCATATTGACACATTGTCAATAACAAAAGATGTTTGTGCTCTCTTTATTCTATCCAGTTTCTGCCTAGGACCTAGTTGATTTCAACATGATTAACTTACTATCCAAACAGTACAGTAAATACGTTTGTCTTTTGATCATTTAATTATTATCGATGTATCATTGGCCCGAAGTCGATCGCCAGGGATCTCCATCGGTGTCCGTATCAGACGGGGGTAATTTAAGGGAGTGGACGTTTACTCAGTCAAACCCCCTCGAGCAGCTGGTGAACGGCAACACGGCACATGGCAAATGTAACCGTGTGCGCGTGCGTGGCCGGTGCGTGTGTGTGTGTGTGTGTGTGTGTGTGTGTGTGTGTGTGTGTGTGTGTGTGTGTGTGTGTGTGTGTGTGTGTGTGTGTGTGTGTGTGTGTGTGTGTGTGTGTGTGTGCTGTGTGTGTGTGTGTGTGTGTGCATGCATGCATGCATGTGTGTGTGTGTGTGTGTGTGTGTGTGTGTGTGTGTGTGTGTGTGTGTGTGTGTGTGTGTGTGTGTGTGTGTGTGTGTGTGTGTGTGTGTGTGTGTGTGTGTGCGTGCGCCTGTTCATCCGTGGATGTGTATGCGCGTGCGTGTTCGACCCTAGAGCTGTGTAACGCGCGTGACCCGCCTGGCTGCTGGTGGTGTTCCTCGCGGCATCTGGCCCATCTTAACAATACATTGCTGTTAAAGGTCCAGGACGGAGAATGTCTCCCGTATCACCCATCAAACAACGGCTACTAACATTTGTTATAGGCTACTGCGTTAGGCCTATATATGGTAGTTGGCCTTACACAATCGACTTCCCTTTTCAGTTTACAAGGAGCAGATAGGGTCGTGTTTGTTCACCAAGTAGTTTGACGAGTATCGTGCTAAGATAAAATAACACGAAACCACGAATTCCAAATAGCCTAAATAATTCCTGCAACGAAGCAGGCGCTGGGACGAAAGACCATCATTAAAAGTTTACACAAATCTAAAAATAGCAATTCATACGGAAGTATTTAATGAATTGAAATAGACGTGAGAACCCTTTCAACGAGCGGTTTAAAGTAAAAGTGTATCAAATCTGCAGGAAAAGCTAAAATGCAATTGACAAAATACAATATAAAACGATCAATATGATTAAATTGACCAGATGAACCAAAGTTGTGCTTGATAGATCATTGCTTTGCTTACTTCACCGACAAAGCAACACTGAGGAAAGCGATAGCTCAGAAAAAACACAAACCGCTTACCGCAGCATCAAAGAAAGAACAATGTCCACAGTTCTGCATATCCTTATACGGCTGAATTAGGTACGTCCATTTGACTGTCTCCTCACAAACGAACAAATATCGGGACGTATGAAGATACAGCAGACAGCGGCGCGTCACGTCGCTGGGAGAGCGCTAGACGCAGTGAGAGAGCGGGTTTGTGTTCGTGCGTGCTTGCGTGCGTGGGGGTGGGGTGGGAGGGCGAGCACCTGCTCGCCTGCTCCTTCCCACAGGGATGACCCCGGACTGATCTTGATGAGAGAGAACATCACAATATGTTTGAGGTCTGCGGTGGACTGGAAATGAATGGGGGTTTCCGCAAGTCAGCGTTCTGTATTGCAACTTCAACTTTGGAAAATGCAATGGCAACGTTTACAGTTGAGGTAGTCTTGTTGTTACTGGAAATAGGAGTGTAACCAGGCTTGGCTGCGCTATCCCTAGCATATAGAGCAGTAGCTTTAGCCAAGTACCACGTTATCAGGATGTTTTCAATTTGATAATCTATCATTTCCGGCACATACTCTGTGTGTTTAAAAACCTAGCTAGCAATCTTGTTGAAATAACTGTATTGACATAATATTTTTGTGGTTCCTTTCTCACATTGTTGGTTTGCATTCGATGTCTCTCACTCTCTCAACTGTTTGTTTTGACTGTCTACAAGTCTGTCTACATTTCTGTCTGTTGGTCTGTCTTTCTCTGCAAGCAGCTGCTCCATGTTGCAGTTCTTTAGCAGCTGTTTTGCATATATTTGTGCTCATGATGCACATTCTCTTTTCAATCCTGTCCATCCTTCATCTTTATTCCTCCCTTTCCTTCTCCCTCTCTACCTCCCTCCTCTTCTCACCCCATTATCTTCTCTCTCCCTCACCCTCTTCTGTCTCCCCTCTCTTTCCATCACTCTCATTCCCTCGCTATACTCTCCCTAGTCTCTCTCTCTCTCTCTCTCTCTCTCTCTCTCTCTCTCTCTCTCTCTCTCTCTCTCTCTCTCTCTCTCTCTCTCTCTCTCTCTCTCTCTCTCTCTCTCTTGCTCTCCCCCTCTCTCTCCTCTTTCTCCTCTCCTCCTGTGGCTCTCCATCCCTCCCACCAATTATCTTCACTGTTTTCTCTCTCTCAACCTCTCTCACCCTCTCTCTCTCACCGTCTCTCTCTCTCTCTCTCTCTCTCTCTCTCTCTCTCTCTCTCTCTCATTCTCTCTCATTCTCTCTCTCTCTCTCTCTCTCTCTCTCTCTCTCTCTCTCTCTCTCTCTCTCTCTCTCTCTCTTGCTCTCCCCCTCTCTCCTCTTTCTCCCTCCCCCTGTGCTCTCCATCCCTCCCACCAATATCTCACTGTTTCTCTCTCTCAACCTCTCTCACCCTCTCTCTCTCACCGTCTCTCTCTCTCAGCCTCTCTCTCTCAGCCTCTCTCTCTCTCTCTCTCTCTCTCTCTCTCTCTCTCTCTCTCTCTCTCTCTCTCTCTCTCTCTCTCTCTCTCTCCTCTCTCTCTCTCTCCTCTCTCTCTCTCTCTCTCTCAGCCTCTCTCTCTCTCTCTCTCTCTCTCTCCCTCACTTCCTCCCCTCTTCTATACCTCCCTCACGCCTCTCTTTTCCCCTCTCTTCTCTCTTTCTCTTTATGAAGTAATGCCAGCAGCAGCACAGCCACGCTGTCTCACTCTTTGCTTCAATGAACAGACGTGTCATCTTCAAATGCAACACACAACCATTCACCAAGGAGGGAGACACACATTTAGAGGAACATGCAAACACACACGTGCACCACCTCAACATTGATCTTTCCTCTATAGGAGAAACATGCATGTACATGTCTGTGTCTGTTAGTGTGTATTCACATTAATAAAACAGTGAGTGTGTGTGCCTGAGCGTATGTGCTGCGTGTGTTGTCTGTGGGTGAGTATGTCAGAGAAAGAACAAGAGAGAGAGAGAGTGTGTGTGTGTGTCTGTGTGTTTGTGTGTGTCTGCAGAGACCAACATAGCCTGACATGATTTATGGTCTGACTGTGCACTGCTGGCGCACACACACACACACACACACACACACACACACACACACACACACACACACACACACACACACACACACACACACACACACACACACACACACACACATACACACAGTTTTCTCGTAGGTGGTGCTTTAACCTTCTCCATCCTGGATAAACAAGACAGGCTCTCTGGCTGTGTGTGTGTGTGTGTGTGTGTGTGTGTGTGTGTGTGTGTGTGTGTGTGTGTGTGTGTGTGTGTGTGTGTGTGTGTGTGTGTGTGTGTGTGTGTGTGTGTGTGTGTGTGTGTGTGTGTGTGTGTAAATGGATAGATTTGTTGAGGTAAACTGTGTGTTCTCTCTTCTCGCTCACCTCATTTTATGCGAGAGTACAGTCAACAAAGTATTTGCGTCTGTTTGGAGTGTTAACCCATGTAGTGTGGTGGTGTATCCAAGTGTATCATATGTGTCTTTGTACGTGACATGGGTGTGATTCCTAAGGTTGCTTGACTGTGTAAAAATGCTGCGCTACACAAGGCTATTATAAACCCCAGCAGTAATAGGAGTCTCCGTGCCTCACGAGACCCCACTCATTAGCCTGTTCCTCTCTTATAAAGACCTCTATCCATCACACAAAGACACACATACACAAATACATACACAGACAACTATATACACACGCACACACACAAATACAAACACACACAAATATATCACACACATACACAAATACATACACAGACAACTATATACACACGCACACACACAAATACAAACACACACAAATATATCACACACATACACAAATACATACACAGACAACTATATACACACACACAAATACAAACACACACACATACACAAATACATACACACAAATATATACACACACACACACAAATACATACACACACATTCTACTTCCATACACATTCAGCATGCGC
>OLKM01002366.1:15000-72283 GCA_900291075.1 Melanogrammus aeglefinus | reverse complement strand
AAATTATTTCATTAGGGTTAAACGCTTAAGTGTGTGCTGTACCAGGCTGCATCTGCAAATGAGGAAGTCCCCTTTTAAAGGGTGTTTGAGTCTAGGTTGATTGAACCAGGATCGATTTGCCCTCAGTGTGGAGAAAATTACCCTTACCCAACACTGAATGGACTTCTAGTTGTATGGCGTATTGCCACTGCAGGGTACAGTTGGTTAGCATAAGTTGTGGCACGGACACGCTCTTCCACAACCTAATAATACACAAATGGTCCAAAAGAAAATGTTCCAATCTAAATAATGTACAATATGTTTCCAGCTGTTCTGCTTTCTATAAAGTGTGATTCGTTTGACGCAAAAATCGAGATCGGAATTCGATTATCTCGCAGCCTAGCGGACCCGGAACTGAGCCATATGAGCCGTACTCGGTTCTCGCATCGTTCGCAGTTGTCTCCATTGGGGTTACGCTGACACCTGAAAGGGTGCGCAAGTTTGAGCTAACATGCCTCGGTGATTAGGTCGACAGAATCTTCTATTCGGGTGACATGATAATAAAACAAACAAACAGTACGAAGCATTATTCTGGACAATGGACATGTCCACGCAAAACTTTTACTTGGCCGTGGAGAGTTCCTTTGCATTTGCAGACGTACACAGGGAGCTTGAATAGAGCAGTATATTTGAGCAGGCTACACTGTCGCTGCTGCATGAGTCACAATTGTTACGTAGTCTGCGGCGATCGAACATCCGGCCTACATAAGGTAAGTGCCGTCAGTGGGTGGAAACGCGACCTCAAACTGACTGCTTAACCTCGTCCTTCACTACCGGACTGAGGCGAACGAACCCACACCGCACCTCCGCGGGAGGTGCGGTTGGAGGCTCGTCTTGGACTTTGTCCAACATATATTATAGAAGTGTTAAAATGTGTATGGCCTGGGATCTTGAGAATTGGCGTGATTTATACCTGCAGCGACAAACATAAACACAGCCTATCCATTTGAGTTTATTGGGCAGATCAGACACCAACTAGTGATACGCGAACTCAGTTTTCCCCAGCAACTTTATGTTGAAGGCGGCGCCTTTTAGCAAAATAGGCCCCCTTGGACAACTAATGTAGAAAAATATAATAATAAAAAACACATAAATATTATATTATAATAGTTTTTAATTATTATGCGACTCATCTTGTTTTAAAAGCATCGATAATAGATTGACAACGACAGTTTGACATTCGCAACAACCACCATTGCTCTGTGCTCGCCAATCTACTTATTAGTCTTAGAAACAAATGACGTCGACACGCGAATGAACTACTGATGGTATTGGTGTGCTTAAAATGTCCTTTTAATAAACAATCTGTACACTACGAAGTTATCAAGCCTCGTTTTTATATGTTAAGAACACTTACATATTATCAAAGAAGAGTCGGTCCTTCGAGCCTTTAAGTTGGTTTAAAATAAACGATTAAGTTTTACCATTACACACGCCCCCATCGTTCCAGTTTATAGCGTTTTTGGTAGATATCGGCTAAAACAGCCCAATTAAGAATGCGTTTTACACGCTTTTTTGCTCCCAAACGAACATTCCAACTCGTTATCATGCAAACATATCCAGATACTTATTTTACACCGGATTTGTCCTTTACAACACAGAGAAAACTTGTAGGAAAAAAAAACTACTTCCATCATCGTATAACAATAAAAGATAATAATGCATCGGTAATACTTATAACCCCCCTTCGCTCCTTGACAAAGACATCTTTGGGGAAACACTTAACTATCAGTGTGTGTGGCAAGTTACTCCGTACTGAACCATTACTAATGTGAATAGAAGAGCAGTAAGCAGTCGTTCTTGACAATGTCCGACCATTCACCACTTTGACACGGTCCCGACCATCGCACTGACATGGTCGGCCAATGACCAGACAATCGTAGGCAATTCGAAGATGACCTACATGTCTATCTTTAATGCACAGCCTGGAGATAGTCCTCACACTAATCTGAGCATTCGAAGTGGAACCGGGTTCCCTTGATTTGAACTGGTTCGATCCCCATCCCTATTCATTCTCCTCATAGCACTCTTTCTCCCTGTCTTCTTCTCGTTCACACACCATACGAACACACACGGAGACAAGCCCGCGTTCCTGCCAGCGCGGGTTACAACTATAAACAGCTGATTCACCCGCTCCTCTCAACGCGCCTATCAAAAGAAAACCCCAAGCAGTGGGATATTTGGCACAGAGAAGACGGTCGGCGACGTTTTACCAAAGTTTAGTATGATGATACTAATGTGCTGAAAATTATTTTTAACTCAGAAAAGATAATGTTTAGCCTTATGAACAAAATACAGTTCAATACAAGAATAGTTTGATATTGGGTTGAGGTAGACCTTGAGGCGAGTATTGAAATAAAAGCCTCCAGCTTAGTTTGTCTTTTGCAATTCATTCCTTGATGCACACAGAAATCTAAAATTGCCACCTAAAATAGGCAACATTTAGGTAAAGAATGAACTTTAACATCATTTGTGAGTATATTCTTAACAAGAAACTTTAAAGACAGGTCTTCCTCCAACAATAAAGTCCAGGTCTTTGTATGAGCAAACTAATTCTACTGGCCTGTTATGTAATGTTGAGTTGGGGCAAGGAATGAAACCAGGCAGGGTTCTGCTAAAAAGGTTTTTCATTGACTTCTCTTGAAGAACTTTAAGATGAACTTTTAGATTGAGCTGATATATTTAAAATGCTTTTTGTAGCTTTAAAAGGTCTCATCAGGTGACAATAGATTAGCATACAGGTGTATATTTAACATGGCAGCTTTAGAAAGGTGTGTGTTTTGAACTCCGCCCACTGCACAGTGCGCACACTCTGCATGCACCCAGATGACTGACTCCACTGACCTCGACGGCAACCTGACACTCCCCCTCTGGTGCCAGGGGGGCACCACACATTGCTACCTGGTCTGTGGGAAACACTGGTATCGTTAACATCTTAACGATGCCCATCCCTAGTCACTATTGTCAAACTATTCATCCTCACCCTTAGGTCATTTTACAGGACTTCGACTATGATAAACGAGGAGTTTTGGAGCGTCTTTCATCACGGTTTAGGATTCATTAATGGGTGCTTTCAGATCTGTTGATTTGAAGTATCGTAGGGAAGTAACCTTATGTGAAGAGGAAAAATGTATTGCCATACTTTTTTTTTACCACTCTGGGTGAGTAGAGTGCTAAAGAGCGCTATATTCAACAGTAACGGCTCTGTCGGACCCAGCAAGAATAAGTTAGGAGGAGTGTGTGTGGGGGGGGACAATGGGGGACTGGAGCAGCGCTCGTTGGCCTTGTCTGGTGTGCTACGCTCTTTGAAGCTCTGTCGTACGCTAGTCAGACTAAGAGCTAGAATGGCTGCGAAAGCCATGGACTTCCTCCACAGAGTACTTGTTGTGATGTTTTATGTTTATGAGAGCATGAACTCAGACAGAAGGGATTTATCCTTTCTGAAACTCACCGAAGCAATTAAGACGTCAATGTTCGCCATTGCGATGGGTCTTATGGCAGAATTTGACGTTTTGGAGCTGTAAAGGAGCATGGCGCCCCCAACCTACACTATATGTCAATTTCTTTAGGGAGACCAATGATAAGCTGTCAGATATCTGGCGATATTAAGCTGCCAAATTGCGTTGTTTTTGAGACTAAAGGCCCTTGGATTTGTAGAATTATTTTCCTGTGTATCTTGCAAAAGGTCCATGCTGTTGATAAATTCACTGGCTGTATTTCTATAAGGCAAATTGTTGTAGTTTGACTATACCCCAATATTATGAATTCAGAGGTACGTCAGTGGATTAGTGTCTACTGGTTAGTGTCTTCAGCCACCATGCAAATGGCCCCTCAATTAATGGGATTACCTCGAATCAGCAAGCTTTGTGTCAACAAGCTTGTGAGGCCACAGTGTCGGTGAAATCCCCTAACTTGCCGGTGCTTCCCGTGCTACCGAGTGCCCATGGGCCAAGGTTTCTGTCTCCTCTACCCCTTTGGGTCTACATAGCATGATGGCTAGCAGGGAGATTATAAGTAAGTGGTGAATATCATCGATCATTGTGGTTTCATCACTGGTTTCAACATCCATCCACTGCACAATTGATATGAACATGAAAAATGTGATTTTTCTTTTATTTTGACTTCTAAATAAAAGTAAATGCACTGGGAATTCAGTCCGATCATGAAGAGAAGGGCCCAAATCCTGGAGGATATATCAAACTCCTCGCATGACGTGACTAGTGTTGGGTTTCATCTCGGACATGAAGCCGCTCCTGCAGCACTGCTTTCAGCTCCAGCTAGTGCTGAATCATCTGTGAACACCACATGTGTTTTCATTGTGTGGGAGCTGTCAATCTTTTCTATAATGCCATTTGAATTTCAAACCTTATTTTTTTTTGCATTCAAGTGTATTATTACTATGTACCTATACACAGTTTACACTGGCTTATGTATTGCAGAATTTCCACTATCAGCAAGGAATTGTTTAATGTTCTGTGCACTAGAGGGCATTTTACCAATAAAAGTATTTCTTTCTCTGTAAATAATATAAGGCACAGAATTATATTGTATACAAAAACGCCTCTCAACGGTGTTAATGTAACTAGCCGCGTTGCCCGCGGTGACTGAGAGCTCGTACTCACGGTTCGCATTGTACTGTCCTCTTCTATTAAACATGATTGTAAGTTGAGATTTCACACGGCATTAAAATATCCTATTGAGTTGAATGGGACTGTACACATACAACGCAATTTCCGTTTTGAGAAAAACTACATAAATTTAGTTTTTCGTTTTTCAGGACTGGTTCTAGCCAGGGAATGTGTGTGTGTGCGTGTCTGTGTGTTTGTCCTAGAGACCCATGTTGTCGTCTTTAAGGTCAACGTTCAGACGCAGCTCTTCACTTGAATGCATTGCCAGTCAGTACTAGGGACTCTAGTGTTGGCCCCATCGACCCTGTGTAATCAGTCATGTCACGATGCATTTTTGCTGCTCTTAAGCTAATTCATGGCGGCTCTAATTTGCCCGTACCTGACGCCCTCACATGGTAGCCAAGGCAAGCTGATAACGAGTGACTTTGGTGAATTGTTTTCTGCAGGTCAGGTTTTGTGATGCTGCAGCAGATTTAGTTTTGTTAGTCCAATGAGTGGGGATTTGAAGTCTGAAATGTAATCATCATATTCCACCGTATTATCAGCACTTGACATATGGTTGTAATGTGATTTTCTTTAATTCTGGTTTTATTTAGGTAAATACAGTATATGACGGGTACATTGCAATTGATGTATGAAGCACCGACCGGCGAATGTGACCAGGCGTTTAAGTATCTGCCCAATGCCCTCTGTGTTTGATTGTGCTCTAAAGTCACATGTTTGTTTCCACAGAGCCCACGGGCCCGGCCAAGGTGGTGAGGGCAGGGAACCCACCCCGGCCCCGGCGAGGGGGAAAGGTAATGGCCACAGTGGGGTTGGAGGGTGTGCGATACATACACATGCATACCATTATGGATTATTTTGCCTTACATAAGGTACCAATCTCTGACACAGCTCTAGGGCTGGTTTACTGCCCTTTTGATACTCTCATCCTACAGGGAATTGATCTGCTAATCTTCTATGCTGTATTATAATGTACCACCATGCATTACCGGGATCCAGACTATACGTTTGACGACCCACGCATAACATTCATTATTCACCTATTTTTCTCATAAGATCTTGGACTTTATGTATTTGGCCACAATGACTCAAATACTTAACATTGGGTTTAGAAATATCGATGACATAAACACAATTTGTAAAACAAGTAATTTCCTTTTTTTTCCTTTTTCCCCATGTATGATTTGGACACTCAGGTTGGAGATTTTGGAGACGCTAACAACTGGCCAACTCCAGGGGAGATCGCCACGAAAGACACACAGGTGGGTTTCTCTCGGTTTGAATACTGGCTGGCAGATAAATTATCAGCTGCTGACAACTCGGCAGGTCCAATAAATAAATAAATAAATAAAACCTTTTTTTGTATAGTATTTCAACATGTTATCCTGACAACTGCTTGCTGTGCAAGCAGTTGGGGGCGTTGTGTTGAGAGAAGCTAGGGATTTAAGAGGTTTAGGGCTGTTTGTTACGCAGGATGGTGTTGCAGGCCCAGACAGACCGGACTGTTAGATGGTACTGGTTAAGCGTTGTCCGCCCCGCTGGCTTCTGTTTTCTGTTTTATAGTTGTGGTTAGCCACTAATTTGGCACGGTCCGGGCGTCTATCTTGAGACGCGTGCAAGAGGGCCTTCCTGCTCAAAAGGCCAGAGTTGCACAACAGATATCCGTGTAGACTATACCATTTAAATTGTACAAGCATGGACTATCGAAACATTTGACCATTCAGTTGAACTAAAAAATGATTTATTGATTTATATATTGGTCTTGCATCAGAAAAACCTTTTTTCCTCGTACAAAGATTTTTTGTTGTTTTAGTATTCGAGACTGAATAGCTACGGAATAATTGGACAGCGTGACCCACACATGTGCCATCGTATGTTCTGTGACAGGGTAGCCTGCTTCAGGCAGCTGTTCAAAAACCCACCAGTAAGCCACTGTGTTCCCGTCATGTTCAGGGCGCAGTCAGCCCACACTGATTAGCTGCAATCTGCATTCAAACCTGCTGGGAATTTCTCAAGGCTGGATTCCTGCAGTGACGTTTTGAATCAGCATGACATTCTGTCAGCATGAGACCTGGCAGCGTGATTATAATTTTCTGCAAATATTTCATTTGTATTGCCAGTAAAAGATGGCTTTAATGTTAACTGGAGTCTATACAATAGAGCTAAGGCACTAGGGGTGCAACGGATCACAAAACTCACGGTTCGGATCATGTCACAGTTTTTGAGTCACAGGTCGGATAATTTTCAACAAAAAAGATAACACAAATATGACTTATAAATCTTCAAATGTGTAAAAACAAAATAAAGTGAATTTTTTTTATATTTTATAAAACCTTTATATTAAAAAAAAATTGTTTCACATGAAATAAAAACGTATCAAAGTGCAATCTGAGGCATTATTCCTTCTTTTTATCATGGATAGTAAATAAAATAAAAATAAAATCGGTGTCCAAAGGAAGCACAGTAGACCTGGATTTACAACTTTAAATTCAGGATGTCTGCATTGCCTTGGGAGAGTTTAGAGTCAACACTCTCCCAAGGCAATGCAGACATCCTCATCATCTTTTTTTTCATCAAGTATTTCTGTTGGAAGACTCATTGCTCGGAAACACAAAGGGGGGCTGGTTGTAGTCTTTTTCCTCTGTTCTAGCCCTACTGTTGATGCGTTGAACAAAGCGAAAAGACTACAGCCAAACATAAACAGCCTCTTCCGCGTCCGGTTTCCGTTTCAATGGGATTTACGAAACGGCAAATAATAGATGACAGAAACTGTTTTTCGCTACGATACTTGATTAGGAACATCAACGAACACCACTAACCACTCGTGATTTGCACATTTCTGGAAACAAACGTTTGGGGTTGTTTTAAGGACAGGTTTGTAAATGCCTAAAGCCAGCCATACTGAAGCAGGCAGGGGTGAATCGAAATGAGGCAAATACCTGAGACAGGACCAATAGTCAACATTTCGGTGTGTCAACCACTATATTTCATCCTAGACAAACCAGAAAGGGGGCTCAATATGCTAAATACAGGAATTGTCCTTTAAACATGCGCTGATCACGTGAACGAACTACTGTGTGTGTGTGTGTGTGTGTGTGTGTGTGTGTGTGTGTGTGTGTGTGTGTGTGTGTGTGTGTGTGTGTGTGTGTGTGTGTGTGTGTGTGTGTGTGTGTGTGTGTGTGTGTGTATTTTTTTTTATATTAGCCGATCACTTGCGTCCCGAACCATGAGGGTTGATCCGTACGGATCACGGATAACCCGTGAACCGTTGCACCACTAGTCTCTAGTGAGGCTCTCTCTCTTCCAGGAGCCAGGCGTCCAGTAGGGTCTGGATGATGGTGTCAAGTGGCCAATGCTTTGCGTCTGCTTATCTTACAGTAGTAGCAGCAGGACTAAGGCATCGGACAGGGTTATATTTCAGACCTCTTACTAGCGGCCCCAATGACGCCAACCCCTCCACCAGCTGGGGCTGGCCGTCATAAGGAATGAATAATTACATGCATTTTTGTACATATGTGTATATAAATACAAATCTAGTGTAGAAGTAGTTGCACTGTTTTACTAATTTCATGTAGAACTCTATCATGGTAAATATTCACATCACTATAAACAAATGTCACTGTCTTGTAGTAATGAATTAGCAGAATGAATTGTTCTTATTTTAGACATGTCGTTACAATTCACAAGGGACAGGCCGAGTGTTCCTGCATGTGTGAGAAATGCCAGTGTAACAAAATGTAGGTCATGGCATCCGAGCCAGGAATAACCTGTGTGTGTTGGGGGGGGGGGGGGGGGGGGTAGGGTGGTCTGGATCTCAGGTAACTGGGCGCGAGGGCTGAAGGCTCAGGCCAAACCCCGGAGGGATGTCCTTTTAGGGTTCCCCTCCCATTAAAGCGCCCCGGGATGGGGCTCTTGCTATTCTTAGGAGTGTTGGGGGAATGAGGCTCCCCAAGTAACATTTAGAATGTAAATCACTTGCATAATCTCAGCGTGTGAACCAGCCCCTGGAACGGGGGCCTGTCTATGGTTGCAGGGCTTGGATATATGTTCTTACAGTGGGCTTGAGGACAGGGGACCCTGGCCTTTCACTATTGATTTAGTCACAGGGTATAGGGCAGGAGAGTCAATCAAACTACTTTCTAGGAAGATTAAACCTGCACTGTATCTTTCTGTTCTTCTCTTCAGCCATCCCTTTGTTTCTTTTAATGACATATCAGTAGGAGTTATAATAAGAACACGGTTCTAACTCTTCAAACCACCTTTTTTTTATTAAAAAGGAAAAGGGCTGTCAACGATTTCCCAAACTGGTTTGGACAAAAGAAACCCATTGGTCCCTTTGTTGATGTATGTACCAACAAAAGGCAAAGTCTCACATTATTGTGTGCTTGGTTTAACGAAATGGATGAATACATGTAAAGGCCGTCCAACACGTGATTAAACAATGACCCCAAGCTGTCGGCTGAAGCCAGGGGTCGTCCCTTATGGTGGTGAGCCAACGCTGGCTGCAGTAAATTCAGCGGTAGTGGAGGTTAATTTGGTCTCTGTGACGCTCCTTCCTCTTTCTCTTTTCACCCTGGCCGCGTTCTCTTTGTGCAAAGTGGGGCCACGTGCACAGACGCACGCGCACCCTGTGGATGTGATGAGTTTATCATGTCTCTTCTCTGACTGCTTCAATGGAGAGAATTGAAACACCTCTGATCCCAGCCTTGTAACCAGACACGTCGGTCCTCTCTTTTTGCCTGCTCTTTGTCTGGCTGCCTCTGGGTGTGTTCCCTAATGCCTCGACTTCCCTGCCCAGAAGAATGTCAACAAAGCCGCTGTTTGTCTGTCTCCAGGCTGAATCCTGTAACACTATCCCCAAAGGACGGTACCATCCCCATGTTCCTGTAGCCATGTTATTAGTCTCCACAAACAGCAGAAATACACAGAGCTATAAGGAGAGCTAAGCACGTGGGTTAGATCACAGCAGATCCCAGATGTAACCGTCTTGTATCCTCGGGAAAGGAGCCAACTGGAGCACACTGGGTCTGCTGTCACAGGTCCACACAGCCGGTCTGCACAATGCTGTTGGCGTCAGCCGGATCCTTCTGAAGTGCTGGTCTCACAATGAGGCTGCAATTTATCCTACCAAGTTATCCTACCATTGTGGAGAGACCAAACGCATACTGACAATTGCCACAGACGCACAGACAGACACACACACCCCTCTGTTGCTTATACCCTATTCCCCTCGATCATGCATAATTCATGTAAGGAGTATGGACGTGTTATTTATTCATATGGAGAGTCTAGTCTGGAGATGGCCATCTTTTGAGGTTCAGTGTGTACCTGGGAGATGTCCTGTAGGTTTGAAAGTGTGAGGTCGGCGTTGCTCCCAGTGTAATCCAGGACGGTCACACCTCAACCTGAGCCATCAACGCAGACAAGAGCCTGTCCAACATACGTCGAAGGTGTTGACTGTCATCATTACCCCCCCTCCCCCCATCCCATCACCTCCATCATGGATGGCCGCAGCCCGATCCTGCACATAGACATGTCATTCTACCAATGAGGTTTATTATGTGTGCGCGTGGATGTTTGCATGTGTATGTGTGTTTCCCATCATCCTGTCTAAACTGGCCTTCCCTCCCTCTGCTTAGGTGGAGGTAGTGGCACGGGCGGTGCCCTGCCCGCCCATCGTCAAGCAGGTCCGAGACTCTCAGAGACTCCCCGTAAGTTCACCCTGACAGCTGCCTGGGGCCTGGGGGGGTGGTGGTGGGGGGGGAAGGGGACCCTTTCCACACACGCTTACATGTCCACCCTTCTGGAGACCGGACCCCGGGGGTCTGCTCTCCAAGCACCCAGGAAACGCTTTATTACCATTAGAACGGCTGGCCATAACCAATCGAAAAGGGAGGTCTTCCCCCGGTGAGAGCACACTCGTTAGTCAGCGTTCCGTTCAGAGGCTCCTGTGTTACCGCCATGCTGAGTTGAGTGCTTGACCCGGGGTCGAGTTGGGTCGGGCTGGTGGAGGTCTAGGTCTGAATGAGCTCCGCTGGGCCGTGCTGCTGCTGCTGCTGATGATGATGATGTGTTCTGCGGAGTACGGGGGAAGGGTGTGTACCGGAGCCTGGGGTGTTACTGCGTGTTCATTTACTCTGCATGATGTGACTTGAGTGCTTCAGTTCCCTGGGAATGTGGTGTTGTTAATGTTTATTGCTTTGCTTTAACATTGCACTCAATCCTTCCTACTTGACCGTTAATGTTGCCTCCACAGCTTGGATTTACCAACAGGAGAGCTGTCCTCGGGACACTTTTCGCCACATTATATTTTGAAATAACTTATAAAACCGAATGTGTAACCATCACTTCATCGTTTCCCATATAAGGATCCTGAACTTGTATGAATGAAATCATGGAGCAATACACTGTTGTCTGCCCAGCCGCCTGCATTCCGTTCTGAGGGGGACAGTAGGTGTGCCAAAATACCTGAAGCTGGTCAGCACCACATGTTAATGTAGTCTTTCTCACCTGATCAAAGAAATCCTGTGTTACAGGATTATTAAAAACAAGCTGTTTGCACGATCAAATTTTAAATTAAGGGAACCAGGTTTTTTTTAATCATCTTTTGGTTTCATTACAATACACTCAATTAAGTGTTATTTGAGCGATGACTTGTTCTCCAGGTATCTTAATATTGTGGTATCACTACTTTCCTAAAACACCCCTAAGCTCTCTAGGTTTTTCCTACATTTTCAAGCCATCCCAAATCCCACCCTCCCCAACATCTTTCTCCTGCCATGGGTCATAAGAAGCTCAGTCTAGGTAGTGGGCCGTTTAATGTGATAGAATTACACTGCCTTCAGCAGAGTCCTTCTATGGAGAATGTACGTGTCCTTGTCCCTTTTCTGGAGCCGGTTGGTCCGGTTTAAGGCTGTTGTTTTTGACTAAACTCAAAAACCAACGGATAATGATAAACTGTCTGAAGCGTGCACAGGATGAACTCTTTTAGCCAAAGGGCTCTGGACCGGGCCTGAAGGCGTCAAGAAACCAAATACTGTTCTTCCAAGTCAGTTATCACTAGATCAGTAATGCCCTGTTGAAACACTCAAAGGAGGTGATTAGGTAGAGCTTAATTTCCATTTAACAACGCCTAACGTTGTCGTTGTCGTTTCACCTTGATATTCCTGAGACATTCTGATGAGACCTGATATCCAGGATCATGTCTGGTTTGTAGCGGCGTGCGTGCCCACTGAGCGCTTGGCAAGACCCCGCAACCCTCCCACCCTGCAATGACGAGGTGCCACATCTGGGGATGCTGACTCTGTGCTACTCTCTGAGCTACTCCTTCTGCTCCGCTGCTGCAGCAAACCGGGCCCCGTCTGCTTCATTGTTGTGAACGTAAAGCATGGCCACCCTAGTCCCGGTCCGGGTCCCCTCCTGAGATCCGGTCCAGTCTGCTGCTGTTGACCCCCCGTGCTCTCTCCGCAGCCCCCCAAGAGGACGGCGGTGAAGAAGGAGACCAAGGAGAAGAAGGAGAGCAACGAGGAGAGCAAGGAGAACCTGAAGGCCAAGTCGGACGACTCCGGGGAGGAGAAGAACGGAGAGGAGGACTCCCAGAAGAATGGGCAGAAGAAGAAAGGTATGTGTGGAGGTTGTTTCTAAATTAGTTTTGATGTGTGTCTCTGAAGCCCTATCCCTGCATGCTACACACAAATGGAAGTACATGCTCACTTATCCAACCAATTAAACAATTTGCTATTCCAAAGTTGCTTTAAATGATTAGTATTAGTACTATTAGTATTTTATTCCTGCTCCTGGTCAGGACCATGTCTTTAATCTTATCACCAAGGACATGTGGTACTTGGCTTCCAGCTCACCTCTAATGGAAGGGGGCAGCACATGCTGGTAGCTTCTGAAACTGTTTTCACGTGCCAACACATGCAGTGGGACCAAGCGTTTTCTAGACCTCAAACATTCAAACCTTTCATATGGGCGAGGAAAATGTAAAGAAAACGGATGCATGGATGAGGTGAAACGTTGTAAGAAACCCCACACACGAATACAGCTTATTTTTGTCACCGCCCAAGTAGAAACCCAGCCAACAAACCTACTAAAGTTGCGATGGTTTGACGTTGTTAATGGCAACTACAAACCAACTGGAGTAAGTCAGCGCAGTATGTACTGTTAAAGATCCTGCAGTGTTTCCTTCCTCTTTCGTCTTATTTTCGTCTTTACATTGACTTACCTAAATAAGTCAATGTAAAGAGAAATAACCCCTGCTCTGCTCAAGGTTTTGGTGACATATGAAGAGTTCCTCTCTGCTCGGCCCTGATAGCGTGACACAGCAGTTAACGTGTGAAATGTGGCGCGTTCTACAGGCGTCCTCAAGCTGCACTGCTCCTCCTTTTCATTTTTTTCTGACCGAGCCGTAGCGAGTGGGAGGCCTAAGTAAGAGTGGGGCTGGAGTTAGTGCAGGGAAAGGCTCAAATTACAGCTCAGTAAGTAAGTGGGTGTTTCTGACCTCCAGAACAGGATCACCGTAGCTAGAGCGAAACTTTTTCAATCTTGGACATTCTACAGTCTATGTGCGTTCTGCATATCTTTCACTCTGTATCAGTCCCCCCCTCTTCCCGTAGCTCTCGCTCTGTAGCTCTCCCTTTTTCTCTCCACTCAAACTACATAGTCAGCAGATAAGCACATGGCCACGTCATTTTAATTTTTCTGCTCTCTTCATGGCCTGTTCACTCTCTGCACACTCCCCACCAGAGCCCTCTCGGTCAGCGAAGTGCTGGCTCCTCCTGCTGGCCAGCAAATGAACTGCAGAAGGCGGGGTTAATGTAGTTGATGCAATTCTACATCAGCGCTGTCAAGCGTGCTTCATTGCCATGAAGCCACACATACAAACATGATGGTACTATTGTACCCAGAAAGGTAGAACTAGCATACGTTTTCGGGTCAATGCTGTGGAAGGGATGAGTACTCATGTCTCTTCTCTGACTAAAAACCAATGGAGAGAACATAAAAAACCTCTGATCCCAGCATTAAACTGCAACACGTCACTCAGGTTTTAGAGTCATTTCTATATCACCGAGAAACCGGAAATACATTGAGCAAGCCCCAATTGACCACAGTACTTATCTTGACTCTTTGAGTGCATTTGCGTTGCAAACTGTTCCACTCCAAAAGTTCACTTCTCTAAATGAATGAAAACCGCAGCTCTGACACAACACACACACTCAACGTTCTCCCTGCCTGTGTGTCACCAGGCCCCAAACACAAGTGGGTGCCGCTGATGATCGAGGTGAAGTCAGAGGGCCCCCGGGAGCGCTCTGCCTCCAGGAACAACAGCCGGCAGAACGAGAACCCCCGCATGCCACCCAACGCCAGGAACGACCTCAGAGGTTAGTAGAGGTTAGAGAGGGGCTCGCACGATGGTTAAAATGAATGGAACTAATCCGCTCACTAAAGCATACATGTGCATTCTTGGTGCTGATTGTTTTAAACCAATATCACACTTAGTACATTTACACAATGATTTATATGCATAATGTTACACTAGGAAGTACACTACTAGCATAGCGTGTGCGTGCATCTGTGTGTAGCAGTTTTAGTTGCATTTTTGCCTTTTCTTAGAATGTCATAAATGTCATGTGTTAGGCTTGTAAGTAGAAAGAAACACCCAAGCCATGATTAATTTCTTAAAAATATACTATTTTTTTTCGTGTTTAATATGATGTATTCTGACCATGTTTGGAAGAATAATATAGAATAAAATAGTCCAAAATAAAGTGTTTTCTGCTGCATGGCGTTTGAGACTGGCTATATATAATACTGGTTAAACTGAATTAACAGACTATATATAATCGAGGCTAAACTGACTGCACATAGACTACCGGTATTTATAATACTGTTTTAACAGACTTAACATAGACTATATAATGCTGGTTAAACTGACGGAAAATAGACTATTTTTAATACAGGTTAAACTTTCCATATGTGCACATATACTAGTAAGTAGTCAAAATGACATAAAATGACTTCTATCAGCAGCAGTTCAGCTTTTAAATACATTTATTAACACAAAAAGCATCCACATAACATAAACCCCAATGAAATGTTAGGAATGTCTGAAAAGATTTATACGGCTGAAATGTGTGTCCATGCTGTGTATGTGATGAGTACTCATGTCTCTTCTCTGACTAAACAATGGAGAGAACATAAAAAACCTCTGATCTCAGCGCAGTAACACACGTGCACAGGCACGCCAGCAGAGCTGGGCTGTGTTGTGGGAGGGCCTGACGTGCTGTAACACTACGTGTTGTAACACTAACACCTCCCTCAGATTGGCACAGTCAGAAGTACGAGCGGGAGTGGCGCGACGACCACGACGAGGTGTCGAGCGTGAAGAGCGAGGGCACGCCGTTCCGCGGCGGGTTCAGAGGTCGCGGCCGTGGCAGAGGAAGGGGCCGAGGGCGTGGCCGAGGAGGGCGAGGTAAGGTTTCTGGCGAGGAGCGTGTCCGCACACGCACAGCTAGAGTACGAACATGGAGCTGGGTGTGCTGTGAGGGCCGCTGTTGCTCTCCGCTGGTCTATTGGAGAACTGCTCTTGGTTTCAGTGTGAAGCGGAATTTCTTCCACGTGATGCTTGTGATATGCAAAACCGATTCAGAGGAAGTTATTACAATGAGCTAAGATCAGAGCTGTGACTATTACAACAACCAGATTATTGATTAAGGGTGGATACAAAAGAGGAAACGACTTGCGCTGAGTAATTTGTCCGACTTAATCGGCTAGCCTAAAAATAACGACATGTAACGCGAGGCCTGACGACGGTCATGATGAGAAGATTATTTTTTTGGCCCTTTTTTTTATGACGCCCTAAAGCCATAGCTCCAACTAGCTTGACAGGTTGAGAAAAAACATAACCAGTGCAGTGATGACAGCACTAGCATTTCAAGACACAAACAAGCTGTGAGGTGATGAGTACTCATGTCTCTTCTCTGACCAAACACCAATGGAGACAACCTGAAACACTTCTGATCTCAGCATTTAACAGCAACACGTCACTCACTCATTTAACTACACCACTCCTTAAGTGTCGTTTTTCCCAATGGGCCACTGACTCGAAGTGAGAATAATTCACTCTCGAAGAGAGTGTAAAGAAAGGGGAAGGGTGAAAGTAGAGCAGGAGAAAGAGAAAATGAACTCCAAACATGTGTCTTTCTTCTTGGTACAATATTAACTATGCTTCCTTCTTCAGCTCATCTGTATTGGTTCACAGCTCAAACACACAGTACACACAATGGACACATCGGAATGGCTTACATTTAAAACTCACCTTCAAGCACCATTCCTACGCCTCACTGTATCTGGAATAATTTCTTTGACATTTGTTCTGCGTTTCATTCTGAAAATAGACCAATACCACCGAGGGTTTATCCGTGAACCCCTTCTCAATTCCCTGGTCCGTCCCTTTCCATCCCTCCCGCAGGTCACTATGACCACCACTACGGCTACAAGGCCTACGAGGGGAAGGATGGCGCCTATGGCCAGAAATTCAACAGCACGGTCACCTACTACTACGACAACATGAGCAGCAACGAGCTCTACACCGTGG
The DNA here is from genome assembly GCA_900291075.1 of Melanogrammus aeglefinus. Classification (NCBI taxonomy): domain Eukaryota; kingdom Metazoa; phylum Chordata; class Actinopteri; order Gadiformes; family Gadidae; genus Melanogrammus; species Melanogrammus aeglefinus. The sequence continues at coordinate 56,014 of OLKM01002366.1, read as the reverse complement.
ACCACGACCTGCTCAAAGACTACATCAAGCGGCAGATGTGAGTGTCACCCATTTTTTCCACCATATCTTTGCATTTAGTCTGAGTCAGGGTCCCCTGGAGGCCTTGAGTTTATTTGACAGTGTAAACACCTCCCCGACTTATGTTCCGACCCATTTACCTTTTTGTCTTTTTATTTTTAGACAAATAACATCATGTAGCGTAAACCACAATGAAATGTTAGGAAGGTGTGAAATAATGGACACGGAAGTGCGCACGTGTGTGTGTCCATGCTGTGTATGTGATGAGTACTCATGTCTCTTCTCTGACTAAACTACAGTGGAGAGAACATAAAAAAAAACTCTGATCTCCAGCAATGTGACCGTTTTCTGTCCGTCAAAGCTGATTCTCCACTGTAAAGTAATTGTTTTCAAGTTTGCAAAACCAATACACAATGGCCAGTTAAAGCTCTGCCGTTAAAAACAGTTCCAACACTCAATTCCGAGGTTTCCTTTGAGTTCTGTTCCAATACAATCCCCAACCCCTGGTGCCTGTCCTCCTCGTTCCAGCGAGTACTACTTCAGCCTGGACAACCTGGAGCGGGACTTCTTCCTGCGGAGGAAGATGGACCAGGAAGGCTTCCTGCCCATCGTACTGATCGCCAGCTTCCACCGTGTGCAGGCTCTCACCACCGACCTCAGCCTCATCCTGGAGGTGAGCAGGGCGTCTCTGTTGGGAGAGTTGTTGGAGTCTGTGTGTGTCCGTGCTGTGTAGGTGATGAGTTTCCATGTCTCTTCTCTGACTAAACTGCAATGGAGAGAGCATAAAAAAAACCTCTGATCTCAGCCCTGTGACCACTTGCGGTAGGATGTGCGCTAGGGTGAGCTGAAGCAACACATGGCCGCACTGGCTTAGCAGAGGATGCACATGTTTTCAACTGATAGCTACTAGATGCTTTTAACAGGCTAACAATGGCTTAAGTCAATTTTTGTTGGGTTAATGTTTACTTGCTTTTGCTTGATATAAGCCGTAGGTTTGGGTTTTCATTTGAATGGGGAATAAGGATTATATTTGATCCAAGAACTGGCCATCCTAGAGATGATAAAACCCCTTTTTTGCTGTCTTCAAATGTGAAGTAATGTTTATATCCCGATAAGTTGAACGGTAAATAACAGGATTTGAAAGCCGGAAAAATTCTCTGCTGATGCAAGACTGGCGACTCATGACTCCTCTGGTCACAGGCCTTGAAGGACAGCAAGGAGGTGGAGATCATTGACCTGAAGATCCGCCGCAAGGAGGACCCAGACAAATGGCCACTACCGCCGCTGGCCATGGGCGACCCCGCCCAGACAGACTTCTCCCAGCTCATCAACTGCCCCGAGTTTGTGCCACGCCAGCCCACCGAGGCCCCCAAAGGTAAGGGGTCCCACCGTCTCAGGCAGACCAATCAAATCACGAGGATGTGAACCCACTAGGTTCCACCTCAAGCTTTGTTCCCCCCACTCCCTCCAGGGCTCTAAATACCTCTGAGGAACTCATAAACTCTTGCATGTATAGCTCTTTATCTTGCTTTCCCGCTTTCTTGCTTCCCTTCTCTTACTCCCTCTCTCTCGCTCTCCCTCGCATATGTTGAACGTATTCACAGGTCAATTCTTTCTTTGTGCCATCCAGGTTCTTCCAGGGCTTCAGGGGGCACCCGAAAGCAGCTGAAGATGGACCCAGACATCTCCAACCTGAAGACCATGCCCAAGGGCCTCTCCGCCAGCCTGCCAGATCTGGACTCGGAGTCCTGGATCGAGGTGAAGAAGAGGCCCCGGGCCTCCCCCGCTAGACCCAAGGTAAATGGAGTGCCATGTTCGTTCTCCCCAGCCCGGTCAGGTGGATCCATCCATCCGTGTGATTGGCCTAATGTTGAACAGCCACCAAGAGGGTCTCTTGATGAGAATATGTTAGATACCATCTCCATAAGCTTATGCCAATATTGTTTTTCTTTAAAGAAGGATCATGGCTGTAAATTGTGTGATCGAATGGCATGTTATCACCATGCTTGATGAACATTCACTATGCATGTCCCCCTATTTAAAATCTTTTACTATTTTCCATTTTGCTACGATTATAACTCTTTGCTATAATTCTAACTCAATGTGTGGCACAATTCATACATCACTTGGCTCATTTGAGCGCTCCTAAAGAACGACGATACTAGCTTACAAAATGACCATTTTGCTGTGGTTCGTAACCATGAGGATAACACCTCCTGTAGTACAATCAATCTTGAGTTGAGTGCAAGCTGAAACACGGGGTTCACCTACACTTTGAGTTATAATCTAGAGTCTGTTCTCAACCAATGCATGGACACAGCCCTCGTGTCCGATACATGGTTCCTAGCGTTGTAAGAGTAAACTTACATCTGGCCGACGAGGAGAAGGTCAGCCCTGTAGCCGGAGACCATGGGTTTGTTCATACAGAGACGTGTGACTTTTACAGGTCATCTTTACCTTTAGTCTGTTAGTCAGGTGTGTGTCCAGGCTGTGTATGTGATGAGTTTCCATGTCTCTTCTCTGACTAAACTACAATGGAGAGAACATAAAAAAACCTCTGATCTCAGCACTGTGGGACCACACAGGCACATGAAGTTTTTGAAATGATTGTGTGGTAGAAATCGTGGTGTCAAACCATAACACCTCCCCTAGAACACTCGAATGCCAGCTGAAACATTACACTTTAAGTTATAATCTAGTCTCTTCTCAACCAATGCATAGAAACAGCCTTTGTATCTGATACTTGAAGGAAAGAAGTACATTTTCACAAACATTATTGCAGATACAAAGGGCAACCGTGAACATTGATGCATCTCTGAACACATTTTCACAACCCAGCTGTCATGTAGTCCGTTTTTTGTTGTACTTTGCTGTATTTGAGACCATCCATTGCACCTGGGTTAGCAAGTAGGCTCCTGATCCCTCCCCTCTTCAGTTGCCCTCTCCTGTTAACGCATGTGCCTTTTTTGTTTATATCCCCCCCTTCCATCCTCCTTCTCCCCTTCCTCCCGCCTGCTCCTCTGACCGTTTGTGGGTTGACTGACGTAGTCCCCCTCGTTGCAGAAGGAGAAGGAGGAGGTGACTCGCTCCCCCCTGCCCCTGTGTATGAGCTCTCCCTCCCCCAGCGCTGCAGGGCCCAAGGTACGCCCCTTTGACTCATATCTCATCCGGGGATCTGTTTGGGTCTTTCTTCACTGTGGTAGGCCTCAGCGGCCACAGGGGTCACTTCATTTGGTTCGGCCCACCAGGCTGAGAATATGTTGACAGCCCGATACGCTCCGTCTCCCTCCATTTTACATCTAGATTTAGTGCATTTAGCAGATGCTTATATACACAGCAACTTACAACAAGTACCTACATTGTTTTAGAAGGAAGAGAAACAATATTTCACTGTCGGTATAGTAAGGCTGTTTAGAACCAAGTGCAAAGCACTAACAATAGTAAGGTTAGGCCATTGTCTGTTAATGTAACCCCAATGGGCAATAGAATATATTCAGATGTGGGCTAGTTACCAGGTTCGTACGGAGGGAAGAATAAAAGGACACACACAATGATCAACTGGAGCCACTGATTACGTTTAGATGAATTGTATTGGCTTTTAGAAAAATAATAAAATAGATTCAAGTGCAATCAGTAATATTTAATTTTCAATAATAATCAATATCCGGTAACATTAGAACAATTCAAAACAATTTCTTTTAAACACCAATAAATGGCTGCGGAATGTCCATAAGGAAAAATAAAATAAAAACAAAATAAAATCCTTGCAAGTGTTCTTTGGTTCAATGTACTTCAAGTCAAAATGTCAGGTCGTAAGTCAAAAAGTTAATCAATGGTCACGTGTGCGCTTCAGAACGTGTTCACCTGATGGGAGGTGATGCTTCTCATACAGGTCATCCGATCCACTCCTTGGGATAAGGAGGTGTTTTCATCACTAGCTCGCCACCCCTTCGTCAAGGGGAATTCGATCCAATCTCTCAACGGTTTCAAGGGATTCCAAAAAACCTAGCCTATATGAGAACAGGCTATTACTCTCATGGCCATTATAGATATCAAAACATAGTAGTAATATGAATTAATTATCTTCTTTAACTGCACAGCTTTTTTCCATATTAAATGTATTCTAAATGTAATCGTTTGACTAAATATGAGTTATATATTTAGTTATTCATTACTTCAATTCTTAACCATTTGTTAACATAAAACACATATTACAGGCTACACCTGAACATTAAATTAAGTGCATACAGAACATACATGCTCAAATGATAAACATAAAAAACACCACAAAAGTAAAATACACAACAGTCAGGTTCACATGCTTCCTACAGTGCCTCGTGTTAAGACATGGCATGGTTAGCGATTAGCGTTAGCATTAGCGCTGTGAACTCACCAAGACTCCGCCGAAAATAATAAAACTCCCGACGCTCATCAATTCGGTCTCACTTCGGTTCCGTTTCCTTCCACTTCCACTGCTTTATATAGTTTTATAAACACAGTTTCTACAGTTATACTAGTTTTACGACTTCTACTAGTTTTCTCTGCTTGTCTCTCGTCTGCTCGTGTGTGGCTGCGCATCGACGACAGCTACGTGAAAAGGCGGGGCTTACTTCCCTCTACCCAATCGTAGGTCTGCATCCTTAGATACAGCCAATTAGACTCCAGTATACTCAATCACTAATGGACAGCTTAATTAACCAACAGGTAAACGATATGTGAATGCAGGGAATGGTACAGAAAGGGGAAATCGAGAAATAAGTATATATTATATGGAAATAAAATAATGATAGTAAATGATAATAAATAATAATTATAATAAACAGGGCCCAATTGTCTACAAGGTTACATTAACAACAAAGCCAGCTATGATAAGATGCGCCACAATGCCACAGTATAGGACAGTATACATTAAGCATGTTCTTGATAACAGGAGGGCGGCGCGGAGCCCGACGAGCCTGAGGAGCTGGACTTCATGTTCGACGAGGAGATGGAACAGATGGACGGCCGGCGCAACACCTTCACCGACTGGTCGGACGACGAGGACTCGGACTGCGAGATCGACGACCACGACGTCAACAAGATCCTGATCGTGACGCAGACGCCGCCCTACCTGCGCAAGCACCCGGGCGGCGACCGCACCGGCAAGCACACGGCGCGCTCCAAGCTGACCACGGAGCTGGTGAAGGTGATCAACGACGGCCTCTTCTACTACGAGCGGGACCTGTGGGACGACACCTGCGACCCGGAGTACGCCACCATCAAGGTGAGGTCCTGAGCCCCAGCTTAGCTCCCGGTCAGCGTTTGTTTTATCAGACAAGAGTAATGACACTGATTGGGCCAAAGGTGGCGCTATAGCAATCGTCTTGAAACGCAAACTTTGAACAAGCATATCTTGTGACCCCTTCGACTTCGTCATATAACTTTAGTTTGTCTACATTTTTCTCTCATGTTAAACATGGTCTTAGGGAACCCATAACCTGTAACATAGTGGTGGCTGCACGGCCAAATTTGCATAATCAACGTTGAGTGCCTAACGGCAGGGTTAACTTGGGGGAAATCAACACCCAACTTGGTGTACTCAAGCAAACATGGGTAAAGGTTAACCAGGCTGAAGTTCATCCAAAGGGATGTACTTCCAGCAGCCAAGGAATTATAGCTGGTCATAAATGTAGGTGAGGAGTCGCGGAGAGCGGACAGGTAGGGCCTGCGGGGAAACTTGATTCTGGGAGCGTTGGGTTTCCATTTGGACTGCTGCCGCCATGGCAACACCAGTTGTCCATAAATCAGCGACCGTCCACGACGTGCATCACTTACACCAGCAGGTGCCCGTCAATCAGGGGGAACCGTTAATGTGACACCGGCCAAATAGAACTGGGCAGTCCAAGGGGAAACAGTGGAGCTAAACCTGAACTACCAACATGCTGACTTCCCCTTCAGTCTCCATGCGACCCAAATGGATAGAAGGAAAGCAGTGAAGGCTAGGGCATGGTACCACGTTTACAGCCTTATTCTGCAGTTGAAGACACGGGATTGAATTGCTCCATAAGACGATGCACCTTGTAAGCCTATTGGTAGGGTTCATGTTTATTTTTCAGTATTGTTTGAAAGGAAAGATAAAATGGCATAAAAATAGTACAAATTAAACTCTCCATGTTGCATCACGGAAAAGGAAGGAAGAATTTTATACCATAGTCACGACCCAGGTTGATAAAAAAAAACGCCGAACCAAACCACAGAACAGTGATTCACGTGAACAACCCAATTGTGTGAGGGTCATCTACTTGTGGAGGATGTATCAGAATACACTAAAGAAGCATTTCCCAATCGGAGACCACGTTGATGATGTGTAGCATGTCCACGCGTCACCCGACACATTTTGAACTTTTGTTCTAGTGCTTAAAGGTCGTTTTGAAAGACTTTCCGCCGTCACCCTCTGCCTAGAAAGCGCTGTGCTATCAGGCAGGCGGCGGTAGTCCTCAGGGTGTTCTCTGAGAGTTTCCACACTGTGTTCTTTAAGAGTAGGTGTTTCTGCCCCAGGCTAGATGCCCTATTATCCTCTGACCTGTGTTTTTTTTTTTTTTTTATTATTATTATTCTGGATATGACAAAAGCGCCCGAAAGCTCCTGTCCTGGAAAGAGGTTTTGTTCCTCTGAGGCCTTTTGTTGACGCTGCTGGAGCCCTGCCGGCCCCATTGTTGGCCCCTTCTGGTTCTGCCCGGGCTCCCATGTGACCCCGGGCCCCCCCCACGTGACCCCCCCCCCCCCCCGCCGCTCCAGTGCCGCGTGGAAGCGGGCCGTTGTTGATAAATAAACCTCGGGGGGGCCGCTGGGCCGCCGCCTACTTCCTGGGGTCCGGCATTCGGGGCTTCTAGGGACAGAGAGAGACGCAGACAAGATGGACTCTCAAGCATATCAGGACCACCCCGTCGCCATGGAGGACTCAGTGAGTGGTGCCCCGAGACCGGCAGCTTTAGGAAGCAGCAGAGACCAGCCACTTTGAAGGCCTTCATCGCAGTGTGTTGTGGTCGTTGATTTAAGACTCCAGAGCCCTTGAGGAGGTGTGGTGTAGGTTAGGGAGTCATTCGTGGTGGTAGGGTTATAGTCTGGAATAAGACGGTTAGGCTCCAGCTGAGCACCCGTTGGGCTTCATCTGATCAGGTCTTCGGGGCACAGGACCTCATGAAGCGGGTCATCATGAAGCTGAAGAGGGTTTTCCTCACAGCCATGTTTTGCTGTTGTATCTCCATGTCCAAACTCCTCCAGGCAAGGTCGGTCAGAGCTCTTTGTGCCCACCCTTTGGTTTGTTGATGCTGATTAGTTTGGCTGTTCGTCCATCAAGAGATTTACAGGTTTCTGTTTGATTTGATCATCAGTCGTTGATTTGACGTTGTTTCCGTGACCCAATCCGTATGGTGAGTTTCACTAAGGTTCAATGTAGTCACACTGGATGTTGTGTGTTCTGCAGCAAGAGGTGGAGAACTTCAAGAAGGTCCACCTGATCACCCGGGAAGAGTTTGACTGCTTAACCCCTGAACCGCCGGTGGACCCCAACCAAGAAGTCCCCCCAGGCCCTCCAAAGGGCCAGCTAAGTAAGTGATGGCGTGAAACCCCCCGATGACGGGCATCAAACGCTGCGCCCGTGAAGACCGGAGCCGCGCGTTTCAGTCCATGCTTAGGAAGAGGAGCGTGTTGTGAGTGAAGTGTGTGTCCCCCAGTCCCCACAGACGCCCTGGCCAACAAGCTGTTTGGCGCGCCGGAGCCCTCCGCCATGGCCCGCTCGCTGCCCACCACGGTGCCCGACTCGCCCAACTACCGCGGCGCCCGCACGCCGCGCACGCCCCGCACGCCCCACCGCAAGGACTCCACCATGACGCCGCGCTTCTACCCCGTGGTCAAGGAGGGCCGGCCGGTCGACGCTAAGGTGAGGATTTCCCCTGCTTCTGTCCAGGTTCTGACCCCCCACGGTCCCAGTCCAACCCCCTCCGTTCTCTACACCCAAGTCCCACCCCCTTCAGGAGGGGGGGCTGACGTTATTAAGAGGGGAAATGTCCTGGAGGAAATGATTGTGATGAAGGGTTAAGGGTGGCTGGATGCACCGTGGCTCTAACCGACTTATAAGTGGAAGAGTAGAGTGATCAAGAGTATTGTCAATAGGTGTGAGTCGCCGTCATCGTTCTTGGCTTGCTACCCCACCGCTTGGATGGCTTACCCGTGTCTAAACCCCCCCCCCCCCCTTCTTTCCTCCAGACCCCCAGGAAGAGGAAGACCCGGCACAGCTCCAACCCCCCCATGGAGTGCCACGTGGGCTGGGTGATGGACTCCAGAGAGCACCGCTCCCGCACCGCCTCCGTCAGGTGAGGAGCGTCCCTGTGGCGTTCTACCCACCATGCACTGCCCCAGGGCGCTGTTCCTGTTACATGGCCGTCATGCATTGTTTTATTGCGTCGTTAAAAGGCAAATGTAAAAGTAGGGGAAACTGAGTAATAGATGCCTTTTTAAAGTTGGACTAGATATTAGATACATTAGATATGGCTGTCTTCAATGTAAATGTAATTCAGGACATGGGATATATGTACAGATTTTGAATTTGCTCACTGATGGGATCTATGTTTAGAGGCAAGAATTTAACGCTACTACAGAGAGCTTGGCTCTGCCATGAAGCGGTCCTAACCTCCACCCTTTCCTCCCTGCTCAGCTCCAACGCCAGCCCCTCCGAGGGCACCCCTGCCCTGGGCAACATCGGCTGCACGCCCCAGTCGCTGCCCAAGTTCCAGCACCCCTCCCACGAGCTGCTCAAGGAGAACGGCTTCACGCAACACGTCTACCACAAGTACCGCAGACGCTGCCTCAACGGTACGGTGACACACACACACACGGACACACACGGACACACACGGACACAGACGTACACCCGTGCGGTAACACACAGCCTCACCAAGTGACGTTGCTGATGGACTGCAGAGTGCGCAGACTTTGGTCTGTCTCTTCCAGTCACTACATCTCATTATTACCCTTCCCAAAACCATCAGATAGATTCACCTGGGGGAAGTGGAGCAGTATACACAATGATGTTACTAGTTGGTAATTAACGAGCCCTCTGTCTCTCCCCGCCATCAGAGCGGAAGCGCCTGGGGATCGGCCAATCGCAGGAGATGAACACGCTGTTCCGCTTCTGGTCCTTCTTCCTGAGGGACCACTTCAACAGGAAGATGTACGAGGAGTTCAAGCAGCTGGTGGTGGAGGACGGCAAGGAGGGCTACAGGTAGGCGGCACCTCGGGCCCCTCGCCTCGGCCCCCAGCTCAGGCTCCCTGGTGGACGCTGGGAGCTCTGCTCACTTTATGCACCCTCTGGCGATGGCTGCACGCAGCATGCACTCAGAGTATTCCAGTAGCTATGGAAATATGATCATATTTATATGGTTAGAAACGGTGGGATTGTAAATAATTTTATAAATAGAATATTTATTATCTGTATTCCTCTACATAACACTTTTGTAAAAACAACAGGGGCAATTGTACAAAGAAACCAAATGTATCTTTAAGTGTACATTGTACGATTTTACCACTGCATTTCAATGCAGTGGTATTCTTCCTATTTGTCCTGCTCCTCTGTGATTTTACCGTACTACTTGTTGTGATGGGCCGTTTGCGTTGGTGATGCTGCCAGAGCTCAGCAGGCGCAGACCAGGTCTCTGCTGATAGCTGGTGGGGTTGAGTGTTTTACACCTCATCCAGGCCGAGTGGACGTGTGACTGGTTGGGAGAGCAGCGCTGACCTGCCACTGTGTGCGTTGCAGGTACGGTCTGGAGTGCTTGTTCAGGTACTTCAGCTACGGCCTGGAGAGAAAGTTCCGGCCTGACATCTTCAAGGACTTCCAGGAGGAGACCATGAAGGACTATGAAGCTGGTGAGACTGCACACCATGAGCGGCACGAGGGCTCACAGTGAACCCGGTGGGGAGTACGGTAGGCTGGACTCTGACCTCCCTGTCTGTCGTTCCCCGTCCCAGGCCAGCTCTACGGCTTGGAGAAGTTCTGGGCCTTCCTGAAGTACTCCAAGAACAAGAGCATGGAGATCGACCCAAAGCTGCAGGAGTTCCTCAGCAAGTTCAAGCGCCTGGAAGACTTCAGGATTGATGTGAGTGGAGCCTTCTGTCTCGGGTCCGCTCGTTCCTTAGGAACAAGCGGGCGTTCTCGTTTCGGCACGCATTCACGTCTTAATGTTTGCTCTGTTTGGATCTGATGGGTGAAAGGTGATTATGAGTTAAACCGTTGATCTCTCTCTCTCTCCCCCTCTGCTCTCAGCCCCCCATGGAGGACGGAGGCCGCCGGAGACACTCCTCCAGTGGCGGGGATGGACGCCGCCGCCACCCCTCACTGCCCTCCAGCCGCCCCCACAGCCAAGCCAGCTCGGGCCCCTCCGCAGCCCCGGGCCCCGTCAACCCCACCAAGGACGATGCCAAAAATGCAAAAGCTTCCGCCGCTGAGGACGACGACAAGGCCGTGAAGTAACCCTGCCACGCCCGCAGGCCGCGATCCAGACCCGCGGGCCCCGGCCCCCCGGGGGGCCACCAGGGGTCCTCTGCTGCGGGGTGGGCCGGGGGGAGGTTGGGTGTGGGGAGGGGGGGGAAAGGGGCGGGTCCAACCGTACACGACAGCCAAACATTTTAGTTTTTATTCAATTTTAATTTGTTTTTCAAATCCCGTTCATCGCTTTCTGAACCCGAGCAAGAGGGTGTTCATGAGATGACTGGAGAGGAAGCTCATTCATGGCTCCTTTTTATTTTGGGATGGGGGGGAAGGACTATATCTAAAATGTTAGATTCATTTATTATTTTTTATTGCTCCTCGGGAGAAGAATTAATTTTCCTTTTCTTGAAGGATTGACTATGGACCCACCCCCAGCCCCCCCCTCTCCCCCCCGCCCGTCGGTTCAGTTCCCACCCCCCCCCCCCACCCCCCTGACCTCATTAGTTCTGAACCGGACTCCACCAGGCTGGTAAACCATGATCCTCACCGCCATCCCTTATATGGTCGGTGCTTCCTTCAAACACAGGATTGGATGGGAAACTTGGAAATATTATTAAAAAAATATTTTATTTAGCATTTAGGGCTGGACATTAAGATTGGAAAAAAAATTACAAATTCCAATCATGAAGAAGAGGAAGGAAGAAAAAAAGACAATGAATCCCTCAGTTTGAACGTGATCGTTAAAAAGTTGCCTTATTTAAATGGTTTTACTGCTTCTAACTTGTGCCCGCCACCTTAACGTCAGTTGTACAGCATCAAAATGGCCGATCACGCAATATCAGTCACCACTCCTAACAGTGGCCACTAGGTGACACCCTTTTTACCTAGGAAAAAAAAACCTGACAACAACAATCCCTCATGCTCCTCCTGCTGTGACCTTTTGTTTGAAAACTGTCTTCCAAGTATCACGTGGTCTGTTACAACGCCCCTCCCAGTCTTCAAATCGTACCGCTTCTCGTGCTACAAGGTCTCACAGGGTTGGGAATGGGCCTACCGACCACGGCACGCCTCTCAACACAGCCCCCCCACCCCCCTCTTCCACGGACCGTATGTAGCCAAGCATCCATCCGTCTGACATCCATCCACGCATCCATCCGCCACCGCCAGAGGCTGAGGGACTGGGACACCAAACTGGGTTCACTTGAAATAATCACCGGCTTGGAGGAGTGGGTGCTGTGGAGTGGGGGGGGGGGGGCAGTTTGACGGGCCGGTATCGGAGCTCGGTGCTTCTAGAGGAGTTCCTTGGTGCCTTGCCCGGCGGCGCTGGTGTGTGGCGGGTTCTCTACAGCGACACACGCTTGCTTGGCATGGGGGGGGTGGGGGGACCTCTTGCCTCGCCTCGCCTCGCCTCGCCAGACACTCATGGGCACACGGAAATGCATCCTGGGAAAAGCAGAGATACAGACGCTCGTCAACACATACACATCGCCGGACGCCCCGGCGTCTTTTTGTTTGCGTTGCCCCAGCGGGACAAAAAATATTTGTTGTGTTTGTGTTTGAGGAAACCCTGGGAGCGGTGGACCTCGGCTGGGGGTCGCTGGTTTTGACACGTTTTAGTCCGGATCAGAGGAAGCCGGTGTTTCTCCGCTCAAGTGCAAATGATATCAGTTAGAGTGGTTTATCATTATTTTTGACTTTCTTTTCCGTTCCACTAATGTAAATGTGAATTAGCCAGAGGGGACGAGGCGGGCTCGGTGTTGTTTATAGAACAGATGACTATATCGCCTTACATGTTTATCGGCTCTTCTTTTTAATGGTCTTTTTATCATTACTGTTTAACGCTTTTTAATTTACCATTTGCCGTGTTACTAAGCAATGTTACGGAAGTCTTTGGGTTTGTTTCGTCTGCGTCTGAGGATCTTAGTCCGGCTGTCGGCGAAGGGGGACACGTTGCACGCTAGAAAAGGGAAAGAAAGAAGCTCCTCAAGGTGTCCGTTATTTTAAAATGAGTTGCAGAATTTCACATTGAAATGATAGTTTGCTTGTTTTTCCTTTCTTCTCCATGGGTCGTGTTACGATTGACCTGTTGCAGATCCCTGGGGAGGAAGGATATAACTGAAGTTAGATTGGTTATACCCTCTCTAATGGCCATTTAAAAATCTGGAACACTGATAAGAATGACAAATGAAACTCATTTGAACCAAAAACATCTAGAGCAGTTACTATTTAGACTCAAAATACTTGTGAAGACAAGCCAAAAAATTTGCCCTTGAAGTTTATGTCCAAATCTGCCAAAGACGTACGTCATATTTACGGCAGCCTTTTTGAATGGTGACCAATGTTTATCTTCAACCAAACCTCATTCTAAAGTCTTAAATGTTAAAGATTAAATTGGGTCCCCTCAGAAATTGCCCTTACTCTGAAGTTCCCCATGAGCAGTGTTCCCGCACGTACAGACAACCTCTTATGTTTCTTTTAGTTTTTAAATGTGTTTTTATTTGAAGCCGCTTTGTTTTTTTTTCTCAGAAGAAGCAACACAAAAAAAGGAGCCAACATTTATTTTATTTGATCTTCTTTTGTTGGTTTTAAATACCGAGGATGGGCTGATTCTAGAGACTGCAAATAGAGATGAAAATCACTCATTTGATTATCGTGTTACTCAGCAATTAGCGTGGGGTGAAGAAAAGAGAAAAAGCTCCATGCATTACCTTATTGATGCCTGACCCGGAATCAGAGTGAGACCTGGGATCAAGGGGACCAGGCCACCGGGGGCCGCCCCTCTTCAACACGCCTCCATCTACCTGGACCGGCCCCCAGCTTAGCGATGACACCCCCCCCCCCCCCCCCCTTGCCTCTGCTCAGAACACAAGAGGGGTTGTTCACGGAGGCCGGCGTTGCCCCCCTGACCTCTGAACCCTCCCCCCCCTCCCTCCCTCCCTTCAACGTACAGCTTCTGACGTTCCACAGGAACATGTGGTGGCTCTCTGAACAAACTCTAGGTGGTGGTGTGACCACCGCTCTAGGTGTGGACCGGGCTGGAGGACGCTGAAGAGGAGATCGGAGGACGGGGAGCCGCAGGAGAGAGGGGGCGGGGGGGGGATCCATCGGACGCAGTCTGCGGACCTCACGAGGCGTAAGGCTGGCTATGATGACTGGAGACTGAAAAAAAACAAAACAGGACAAAATTCCATAAAGCCATATAAAATAAGAAATAGCTGTATATGAACCATTAAAACCTGTTAATAGACCATTACCATTACAATATCCTAGGCTTGTCATGAGGAACAAAAAAAGACAAAAATGAGGAAAAAAGGAACAAAAAAAACAATGGAAAAATGTAAAATACTTGAACGAGATCTTGTATTATAACATTTAATATTCATAATATCTGCTTTGTAGGCTGATGTGATTCGCTATTAGTGTTATTTGTAATTTGTAGTAATTATGCTTTTCCTTAATAAAGAAAAAAAAAACACAAAATGGACAAAAAAACCCTACCTTCTGTTGTCACCGGGTGGTTATTTATTGTTTGCACGCCTATTGTCCCAAGTTAGCGTCGTTAAGTGGCCAACAAAAGATTGGAATTTAGTAAAAAAAGAAAAACATGCAATGGCTTGCATTGATGTCTCTTAGGACCTTAAGAAGTACTCTCGATGCCCATAGGGTGTTGTGTGGTGGTGGTGCCTGAAAGGCATGGCTAGTCGCCAACTCTTGATGTCATTTCAAAACAAAAGTCTTTATTTTTATTTTATTTCATTCAAAAACAGTGGAGAACAATGAATTGGTGGCCTCATTCATCCTGGGCTGCTCCATCAATACTCGGACATGGTCTTTATTGGATCGCTCAAGTCACTGATGGATACATTCTCATCGATTAAACCATTCTTCAATTTAGACTCAAAGTATCAGGATTAGAAAGGGTTCAACATAATGCATAAAATCAACCTTCAAAACAGAATACGTGCCTCCACAATTACGTGCAAATTTATGCAAAGACAAATCGATTGACTTAAGAAGTTAAGGGTCGAAGAACCCAGCCCCTTTTCACTTCTAACTCAGCAGCAGGTGTCCTCATAGTGCTATTACCAAACATCTGAAATATTAATTATAACAATGACATCACTTGAAAGTTAAAGGATTAAGAAGGGCAGTTTAGAATATGAAATAAATGAGGGATTCCATTGCCCATAAACTACAAAATGAACAAAAACTTGCAGAGAACATCAATTGTTCATCATTAGTCATGTGATTCTTGTTCAAATCAAAAGAAATCCTCCCAGAGGTGGAAAAATTAGACATGTCCCTCATATTTATAGATATAGCGAAAATATAAATCCAGCATTCCTCAATCATCTTGTTTCTAAATCAGAAGAGTTGGAAATGAAATGTCCCATCGTATTTAAGGAATTACCTAGTGGCCAGCCATCGGCTTCCCAACACCTGACATCTCAAGGTCCTTCTAAGAGGTATATATCTAACACTAGACCATCCCAGCAATCAGCAGTGCCTGCTTGGGTACTTTTTCCCTTACCCTTCCCTTTACTTTTCCCCAAGTTCCTTAAAAAATAACATTCCATGGCTTCTCCTCACTTATTTGTTCCCGATCAAACAAACAATAAATTAATCATTGAACAGGATTATTTCTTTTTGTAGCAGTTCGTTTTCAAAATATCCAGGGGCCTGTTTATCCCACGTGGATTTTGGGACCACCTGAGGTCAAAGGTTCATTGGTCACTGAGTCACTGGATCACTGGAGCTTCTTGGGAGCGTCTGGGATGCTCTCGGTAAGCGGGGTGAGGCTGGTGAGCAGGGCGTGGCGCTCGTACTGCTTGGTCTGCCGGAACTTGCTGTCGGTGCCGTGGAGTCGGTCCAGCACACCCAGAACCCCAAAGTTCTGGTTGAACCTGTGGAGGAGCAGCAGGGAATGAGGCCCAGCTGATTCTACTTCAGCACCCAGAGGAGGAGCCCCAGGGCCCTCTCTTTCCTCCTACTTCAATGCAGCTGTTGATAAATGACTTGTATACACTTTGGGGTTGAAAGAGCCATTTGGAAGAAGGAATGAATTGAAGTGTTCCCTCTTGAAAACAAGTGGATGTTGGTACTTGTAGTAATGTGGTACTCAATAGTCGTACTTAGAGTTGTAAAGAGAAAGAGAAAGCTCCCTGCGTTTCTCCACCATTGAGAAATGTTGCATTCATGCACCTGGGATTGACAGTCAAGATTAATTCCCTGAACTAATCAGAGAAGAGATGCCCCGATTGGTCAGCATTGAGCTGGGAGTCATAATTCTTAATTGGCTTTTGCAGAGGGTCACATTAAATATAATTAAAAAACTAAAGAAAGGCTGATTCCTGTTTGAAGTGCTAGCAAGAATTTCCTTAATAGCCTTAATTTACACACCCACAGGAATGTCGATGTCCGTCTGGGTTGTCTTGTCCTTGCACCGTAAAATGTACTATTGCACGCCGAGTTTGAGTTGTAGGCCGACCAACGGACCCCCACCTCCAGAACCCTTTCTGTTGGCGAGTTTCACACAAAGTGAAACGTCTCCTCAACCCAGATCATAGCCAGTCGACCTCAGACTAGATGAGCTAAAGCTTTGTGAGCCTAACCGTTCACTGAGCCACTGCCGGCGTCCTCCCATCCCACCCCGGCCACTGCGGTGCGGAGGGAGACTCACTTGAGGTGGTGGTAGTCGTACTCTGGGGAAGGCAGGAAGGGTAGGTGGTAGCCACAGTGGGAGATGGAGGTGCTGATGAAGGCCAGGCAGTACCACAGGCTGGTGGTGCTCAGGTGGGAACCCAGAAGCACCGGGCCGGACACGGCCGGCAGCATGTTGGAGAGCTGGGGACGGTCAGGGAAGAGACGTGGATATGGACGAGTTGGAATACAAACTCACTTATGATACAACTGTTCCTGGATGACATTGTTCCAAACTGGTTGCTACATGCATTCAACATCTTTGTATCGTACATTTATCTGTCGTACTACAAAACAGATCGAGGGATATATTTAAAAGATTGAAGAGATGAAAAAGTATAGAGAAATACTGCAATGCTTTGTTGCCTAACAGGGTTATTTCTCTAATGACCCAATCAGGGCTGGAATGTGGTCTCCAATAGTGTTTCTAGTGGAGGAGCGAAGGCGCGGGGGGGGCTCACCACGTGCTCCAGAGGGTGGGCGTAGATGGACACCAACCCAATGGGGGCGGTCCACTCGTGGTGCTGCTTATGGAAGCGCTTGTAGAGGGTCGGGTGGTGGAAGAGTCTGGGAGGGGAGGAGAAGCATCCGGTCCTGTCACAACTGCCTGAAAGTGACCTCAGCCCCATCCTGACCTGATCATGATCAGCTAATCATGTTGTGATGTGGAGACACATTAGACAACGGCTGCTTTAGGTCACAGTGTTGAGGTTTCCGGTTTGACGAACGGCAATATCAAACTACAAATGTATCCTATTAAGAAACGAAGCCAAATGCATGCGAGTACTTTGTACAACACAAAGTACTATTGATAAGATACATTTAGTTTAACCTACACTATGTTACTTCTCGACTGCGGCCAGTTCCTCCATCAAAAAAGATCTGCACAAGAACGTTTTTGAAGAATAAATAGACCCATCATCCACATATCAATCTATAAGGGTTTTCACTCTGCTTCGCTTTTGCCAGAATACCTCATGTAACCTAAAGAATGTAGTAAAGTATGAAGTAAAGTAAACTAGTTCCCATCTTTATATCTGAGATAAGGTCCTCCACCGCTCCACCCTGGTCCCACCTGTGGGAGTAGTAGAACATGACCTCCTCCACGAGGCTGCACACAGCCATTTCTATCAGGCCGCGGTGGAAGGTGGGCAGCTGGGCGTTGAGGGGGTCCCCCCTCCAGCTCATCAGATAGTAGATCCCGACCACCATGGGGCCCGACACTACCAGCTGGTTGAAGACCACATGCCGGAGGGCGTGCCACAGCTTCCCCTGGTCCACCTGCCGGGCGAGAGCCCATCACCGGGGAGTTGATCACTGCAATCTTTTTCCCAGATCAACACCACTCTTTTACAGCTGTTTAAAACCCAGCGTAGGGGTCAGATAACAGAACTAGTTCAAGACCTAGCAATTGAATGTAGGCAGAGACGTCAATAACTTTTGGTTCATTACATTGATTGGACAGCGAAGGTTGTTTAATTCAACCTTTAATCTCAGAATAGATTCAATCTTTTGCTGCAGAATGTAAACAAGCCAAGTGTGCGAGTGTGTACGTGTGTGTGTAGAAATGCAGGTTATTGTCTTTAAATGTGTGTACCTGTAGTTGGAAATCAAATATGAATGAAAGATTAGATATCTTAGGTAATATGACAAATTACAGATAGTCTATCTGACAGTGTTAGCCAAGGTTCTGCATGGATCCTGACTCGTGGCAGTAAATGAGTGATAAGACCTGCTCTTTAGTAACCCCCTCTGATTTGGTGACACTGTAGTTAAAATGTAATCCCTATTAAGCTGTAAGGCTTTTTAAAAGTATTTTGTAAAGGACAGTAGTGTTTGTATTTCAACGACACAAGTTTGATACCTTGTATCAAAACTTGTGTTTCGATACTAAATCGAATATCGTATAATAACTTGGTTTATTACGCATTAGAATTAATTAGAAATCAGTGATTCATTCATATAAAATGATTAATGCAAACAAGTGTGATATTAGTAGAGCTGCACGATAATGGAAAACATCATAATCACGATTATTTTGGTCAATATTGAAATCAAGATTATTGCACTTTTCATAAAATATAAAAAATAAATAAAAATGAAAAATTGATTATATTTATTTATTGATTGTTGGACGCTAAAATAGAAATTTGAGATTTTAAAAGGAAGATAAAGGAATGGTCTGATCGGCTGGATCTTTGAGCTGGTAAACACGTTCAGCCCATCGGAGATCAACTCCCTGCTATCGGCAGCAGCTGTCATTAAGGTTATCTTCATCAAACACACAGAGACCTTTGGACAGTTGGACGGAAAGGTGGACATAGTTATACCATTACCATGACACACAATCACACGCACGCACGCACGTACACACACACACACACCACACACGCACGCACACACACACACACACACACACACACACACACACACACACACACACACACACAACACACACACACACACACACACACACACACACACACACACACACACACACACACACACACACACACACACACACACACACACACACACACACACACACACACATATTGACCTCATTCCCTGGGCTTTGTGACGTGTCCTGGTCATGACAAGGAGGATGTAGTAGGCAGAAATAAGGGGTTAAAACAGGGCTTGCACTTACGGGGCTGTTCTTGTCAGCCTGCACACGGTAGCGAGTGATGAAGGAGGGCCATCCCGTCACGTCCACCAATAGGAGTAGCCCGTTGGTGGTCCAGAATGCCACTAGGGGGGCCAACATTGTCCCTGTAGGGCCGAGGCAAGGAGCGACAAACAGCCAACACACCCCGTATTTAATGTGAGGAATGAGGGGACATTCTAACATTTGCTGGATCTTCCAAAAACTTGAATAAAACTCGTTAGCCATTCCAATTTCATAATACGTTATCTCTTTAAAGTATAAACAGAGAAGGTAAACATGTAAGCTTTCCCATAACCCAATCCCCAAAACCTCAGGCAGATGACAACGGGATTCCGAATGTAATATCTTGTGATAATACTAATAATGTTGTGATAACCCGCAGTCTTGTGACAGGAATGTTATCTTAAGAGGTGAGCTTGTTTAGAGTACTATAATGCATCATGTAGTTCAGTTCAGCTATATTTTCAAATAATTGGCTTTTTGTAGCTTAAAACTCAAATAATATTTACCGTACAGCGTACTTTACCTTACAGTTAAGCGAATTGGAGTGAGTAATCTAAAATCCTTGCCATTAACATGTGTCTTGTGACACTAAGATGCCTGAAACAGTGCTTTACTCCAGCTCATAATGGAGCCAGAGTAAAGTTGTTTTAAGAACTTATGCTCTGTTTAAAGAACTTATGCTCATAATCTTCTTTGATACCAAAAGTTAACAGCCCCTGCTGATTCAGATTGATAAATCTAGCTAGAGAGCGCGTGAGTTTGAGAGAGTGTGCAGACAGAGTGTGAGTGCATAGAACAAGGTACAGAGAGAGAGAGAGAGCAGAGTGGGAGCAGTGAACAGAGTGCAGAGAGAGAGAGCCAAGTGTGAGAGAGTGAGCAGAGAACAGGGTGCAGAGGGAGTAAAGAGAGTGCAGAGAGAAAGTGAGCAGAGAACAGGGTACAGAGAGAGTGAAGAGAGTGCAGAGAGTGAGCAGAGAACAGGGTGCAGAGAGAGAGTAAAGAGGATGCAGAGAGAGTGAGCAAAGAACAGGGTGCAGAGAGAGTGAAGAGAGTGCAGAGAGAGAGAGTGAGCAGAGAACAGGGTGCAGAGGGAGAATGAAGAGTGTGCAGAGAGAGAGTGAGCAGAGAACAGGGTGCAGAGAGAGAGTGAAGAGTGTGCAGAGAGAGAGTGAGCAGAGAACAGGGTGCAGAGGGAGAATGAAGAGTGTGCAGAGAGAGAGTGAGCAGAGAACAGGGTGCAGAGAGAGAGTGAAGAGTGTGCAGAGAGAGAGTGAGCAGAGAACAGGGTGCAGAGAGAGAGTGAAGAGTGTGCAGAGAGAGAGTGAGCAGAGAACAGGGCACAGCGAGAGTGAGCAGAAAACAGGGTGCAGAGAGGGAGAGAGCGAGCAGAAAACGGGGTGCAGAAAGAGAGTGCAGGCAGAGCGAATGAGTCAGTGAGGCAGAGAGGAAGAGAGTCACATCAGTCCCTCTGTATCATCACTTAGATATACTGCCCCATGCCACGTCGTGGTCCGGTGTACGCTTGTAACAACAACCTAAAGATGACCTTGTTTGTCTGGATTGTCTCCCACCAGCATGGTCCCCATTCTTCCTACTTCCTGCACCTGACCTGAGCTAGACCTCCCATCGAGTTCAGTGCACTTCCTGAAAAAATCAAGGGAGCAAAAAGCAAACAAGGCGGGGCAGGCCTCGCTCCTCTACCAAGCACCAAAACCACCAGAAAAGCCCTTTCCCCGGGGGCCCTCGCGGCTCAAAGCGAGAGGAGGGCGGCTGGACTCACCCAGGTAGAACAGGCTGGCAGGATGGCCTTCGTACTGCAGGTGCAGCCTGGTCCACAGGTCCTGCCAGAAGTCCCCCGACGCCCCCCAGAACCGCTGCAGGTGCCTGGGCCAGGAGGAGACCTTTAGCTGGACTGCCCACTGGCCGTTACATCTGGTCCCACTTGCATGGGTGCAGGAAGAGACGCTGCCCAGGGTGGTATTCTCTAGAGCTGTATTTACTTTTATAATGACTAGGAGGGCCAGACTTCTGTACATGTTACAACTAGAAGCCTCCAGCAGCTTGAGTGGCAGCTGTATCATTGTCAGTCTGTCTGAGGTTTTCCCAGGAGAGAAGGGGGGCAAGAGGGTTGACTCGTGGATCGTTGGGTTTTTATTCTTGAGAAACCATCTAGTTCAGATATTTTTGATTGAGTAACTAGCTGCACTAGAAGAGTTAGATAGTGCAGGATTAAGTATGTTTTAAGTATAAGTCAAGGTTGTTAGCATGGTTGGAGGGCAATTAAACAATTGTACCTGTTACACTGATGGTGATACATCCCTCTGCGTCCCTTCAGCAGAGCCCCCCCCCCCCCCCCAAGAACATCAGGAGCAGTATTATGGATGTACGGCCAAAGCGTACCAAGTCAGCGAGTTTCCGAACGCGGCCAACAGCAAGATCCCAGATCCCATGATGAAGGCGGCTTTGGTGATGGAGTCCCACAGACCGCCGTTGCCCACCTGGAGACCAGAGAAACAGGGGCCCTGTGTGAGAGGCCCCCCCACACACACAAGGCACAGCAACCGCAAGAACACTCAATACGCGAGGAAAAGGGATGGACCCTCTTGAACAAGGATCTCTGGTAATCCCACGATTAAGAAAAATCAATAACACATCTTTCAAATTAAAGTTAGTAAACACATTGTACCGGACCAAACAAACCCACCTGATATTTCAGAACACACGTTTGACCGAAAGCAAAACTGCACCAACAGTATCATTAATGGCACACCTAAACCACTGCCTGCTTCAATAACTAAGAGAACCACATTGCACAATCACCTCTATTTCCCTCAGAATTTAGCCCTTTATTTTAGCAGACACACATTAATTAACGTGTAGTAAGCACGTGAGGCCACACCACACAAAGTTGGCGTGCAGGATTAGTGTATGTTATGCAGTGCCCTATGGGTGATCAGAGAAAAGGCAAGGCAACATTCTCTCCCACTGGGGAAATGCCGCATGTCAGGTTGTGCTGCTTCTATGGAATTCTGTCTGAGTCAAGCCGGGCGGTTGACCAGATTGACGAATGCGACCCATAAACAAGCAACAAAACAGCTAGGCATTGTGGGAGGACGACCATGTGGTAGCTGTTAGCCCACAACTGATTTGCATAAACAGGAAAATGTTCAACTGTTTCATGTTTTAAATGATTGTCGAAATATGCCATGTTATCACTGTTATACTGAAAGAGTTGTTTAAAGACACTGTAGTGAAATCCTATTTTAGCTGGTCTCAAGCAGTATGTGAGCGTTCCCCTCTGCTCCGGGTGGAGGGGTCGCTCTTTGGTGAGGTTAAAGGGCTGGGGAGCTGTGTGTGGCTGTGTGTGTCTGTGTGTGGCTGTGTGGAGCTGTGTGGGGCTGTGTGTGTCTGTGTGTGGCTGTGTGTGTCTGTGTGTGGCTGTGTGTGGCTGTGTGTGTCTGTGTGTGTCTGTGTGTGGCTGTGTGTGTGCTGTGTGTGTCTGTGTGTGTCTGTGTGTGTCTGTGTGTGTCTGTGTGTGGCTGTGTGTGTCTGTGTGTGGCTGTGTGTGGCTGCGTGTGGGTGTGTGGAGCGCTTGGCAGCGACGGGTGAAGTCCGCCGCATCCGAGAAAGGGTTAAGCTTTTCGGACACACGTATAGTATAAGCAGAAGGTAAAAAGAAAGAAACCATTCCCTTCCCCATCAAGTCTTTATGATACCGACATGACATAATTTTTGTAATGTCAATATTTAGACATTCATAATTTCTTATTTTCCATTTCCTGTCTATGCCTATTATAAGAAACTCTTAACATGAAGCCTGTGTCTGTCTTTCTGTCTGTGTGTTTGTGTGTGAGTGATTGTGGCAAGCATACAAGTCACATTTTCTAACAAGACCTGAAATGTTCTAACTCGGCTGATTATGGGTTAAATGCCTTAAAAATATTTAACAAACAATCATAATAGCAATGCTCCTGCATATTGCAAAGTGGAAGTTCAGCCCACAACCTGCAGCTTAATACAGCCTAATTTAAGAACGGGAATTGCAGTATAACCTGAATACAGTGTTGAACCATATTCAACAGATTCCTCTTTGTCATTTTGAATTAACAATAATGATTGCGTTTTAATAGTATGGTCGGTTGGTACCGTTCGTTGTCATCTTACCTGTTTAACACGGCTGTTCATGACACCTGCCTCCCTGTCTGTTTAGACAACAAAGAGCATTAAGTCTTCACATTAGATCCTCTGGTAAAGTATCACGGACACTTGAAAAGCTTTCAATCAGAACAGCACAGGCCTATCAGGAGAAATGCATTGTGTTGTTTAATTCCTCCATCGTTTGGTTTGAATATGAATTATGATGTTGTAATAAGATATGTTTATACGAATATTAATGTCTACGTGTGCGTTGAAAACATTCGAGCAGAAAAACGATATGCTTTTGAAAGAGCTGTTTTATATTCTTAACTTCCATCATCTAAAGTTGTGCTGCAAGTCGCCTACCTGGCGCTGCTTCAAGTGATACAGCGCCAAGTGAAACCAAACACCAGGCTGCACTTTATGCATTAGGATATAAAAAACCTAATAAGTGTTTATGGTCTTACAAATGATTAATATTCAAATTATCAAAGCGAAATGCAGGCACTCACTGTTAGTATCCTTGTCGAACGTCATCTTTGAAGTAAACAGGAGACGCCGGGTCGCTCTTCGGTCTCTTACCTTGACCCGAACACTATATACGGTCCAGTACGTCCATGTGATTGGTTCAGCGGTGGTCAGCTGACCCCTCAACACTAAGACACGGCAGCGCCACCTGCTGGCGGTCTTAGATTTTGTCGCTTTGCGGGGGATATTGCTTCTGAACCGAAGGATCAAAACCTTCAACATGCGGGTTAAAGTTGAAAAAAACGGCATTGCAGCAGGGGAAAGGGCAAAGATTGTACTGCACACTGCAAGTCTACGTCACCAATAATGTTTATGTTCTAGTAAATATAAGAAAAAAATCGAATAGGATTGAAATGTGTTGAATATTTGCGTTGTCCGTTTTGGTAGGCCTACATTGGAATAACACAAGTGGACAAAACTACTTCAAATGCTATCCGTTTCATATATGTATTCTAGAAATATAGTCACTGCATTAATGAAGGACTTTGTGAGAGAGGCCTAAGTGAGAGAGTAACATTAATGTAGCCAGGTCTATGAGAGGGCAACATATGAAGGCCTATGTGAGAAGTAACCAGTGGTCGAGTTGTAAAAAAAAGCCAGGGAGGATGGTGGATTTTAACTTTTAGGGACTGATCATTTGTGCTGATGACAGCGCATATGTTGGGAGACAAACGGTGTGATTATTCGATTCGGAGGCATGCATCACATTTAAGGATTTTAAAAACTGATTCTTATTCTTTTTTTTTCAAAAATGCATTCGGCAGAGAAGGGAGACTATGCGTTGCTCACGGGTTGGAATGAAAGGGAGAAAAGGGGACAGAGTTGCCTGCGGAAGCGATGTCTGAGATGCAGAGAAAGCTCCACGCTACCAGTGTTTGTCTCGTACGGTGTGGAACGAGAGCTCGTGAAGGCACTATTGCATACCTCCCGAGAATGCAGTATCGCTGTCAAATCTGTCCCTTGGAAAAGTAACGTTGCGCTAGGATTGACGCGGTGGTGTTGAGCACAAGTTGCACACCGACAACACAGAGGTTGTTTTTTTTTCAGTAATAAAACAATTTTTCAGTAGAAATTAGTAATATATTTATAATTAAGAAAATAAAAATGTAATAATATTATATATATATATATATATTATATATATATATATATATATATATTATATATATATATATATATATATATATATATATATATATATATATATATATATATATAAAATAGATGGAGGCTACCTAATAAACCGTTGGAACGCACAAGACCGGTAACCATAGCAACGCCGGTAGACAAACCCCGTGAAGCCCAATCCCTACGAGGGTTCCCCGCGCCATCCGGAGGCGCACTGAGCTTTTGGCCGTTATATACAATTATATTACTATTATATATCAATAAGACGCTGTCACCGAGAATTGGCGCGCTGCAAGACGCTGTCACCGAGTGTAAGGGGATTGACGGAGAAGATGGCGGTTGACCTAGTTTCAAAGTTTATACCGTTTATACTCGGCAATACCGGTGTTGACACGTGACGAGTGTATCACTCGTTGGGAAAATGTCCACACCGCGGCAACCCTACGTTGCGCCGAATGGGCTCTATGCACAACTCCACTACTTCCTGGATTTAGTGCAGCTCCTTCATTTCCTGTCTTACATTACTGGACAAACTGATTAATCCAGGTGTGTCTGAGTAGTCCCAATGGTCAGACACACCTGGATTAATCAGTTTATCCAATAATGTAAGACAGGAAATGAAGGAGCTGCACTAAGTCCAGGAAGTAGTGGAGTTGTGCATAGAGCCGATTGAAAAAGGAAACCGCTATAATGAAATAGCCGTAATATTTCCACATTAATTGATAAAATAACAGGGGATGGGAAGGGGGAGTGGCTGTTTAAGAAGGAGGATGAGTTTGATCATTTTAATTCCAAAGGGGGATACCATCCACCCTCAACTCGAGTGCTGGACGTAACCTCACCTCTGTCATACTGTCCTACATTGTATCCTTCCTTATCCAATGTAACCTGTTCCACGTAACAACTCTGTTCCGTAATTGTGCACAAAAAGAGAAAAACACGTGAACGCCCTCACAGCCTATCTGGACCAGGGTTTTTCCTATCTATTATGAGTACCACTGGTGGAAGGCCAGGGTACTGCAGTTGGTGCGTGGGATTTTATTTTCTTGAAATATATACATTTACATTATTATCAATTATCATTCAGTTTTCAGCAATATTTGATAATGGTGGTAGTGTGACCATTCTCGACAATGAATTCGCGTTGTTCATTCCATCGTTCATCCCGTTGTAATGTTTCCCTCAGATGTTATTTATGAGGTGATTCGGTTTGGCTGAACCACTGATCGGAGCGTCCTGGATCACGTGGGCCTACAGGTGGTCTCAGACAGGCTGTTGAACGAAGCTTCTTCACAGAAACACTAGGTTTGTCTATATATATTGGTTTTCAAGGAAAGATGTGTTGGTTGAATACGAGTATCTATCTTGAATTAATTTATTTGGGGAGTTTTTTCTCAATGGTCTATTTGCATAGTGTTCATTTGCGAAAAAAAATAAAATCTGTCAACTGTGTGCAGATAGCATCTTTTGACCATTGCTCTAGGGCCTGGATCTTATCTGTACAGACTTGACTTTAAGACAATGGTTACTGAGATTACTGATTCAACACTCAGTAATGGTTATATAATCAAGGCCCGGGGGGGGGGGGGGGGGGATTGGATTTTGAATAGCAATATAAGAAACACTTTGCGTGCGTGTGTGCGTACAAAGACCCGTTGGCCTTTTATTACAATTATTTTCAATTTGTGTATAGTGCAGTAAGATAAGATGGGTTGTATCAGGAAACGCCACTGTGGTTGCAATTCAGAACGTACAGCTTCGAGTGAGATTTGCTAATTTGCTGATTAAACATTATTGATCTAAACTAGAATACCACAGGATTGCTAAAAACCTCCTCTTATCATATTCAATCAGCACGATGGTTCCTGCTATTAAAACATTATGCAATAAAGCACTGAAGCTAACAAATCAAACGCCATGTGATCAGGCAACATAATGCAACCCTGCGTGTCGATAAACGTTTGCCTGGCGCCGCGTTTATTACGTAGATATGAGAGCAGGCGGATATGTACTCAGTGCTTCTTTCCAGTCTGGTTGTGAACCTCTTCCAGCAAAGCGCGCCCTCGCACGCATGGCCACAGCGGCGCTCTCCCGCTCCAGACCTTCAGGAGCGCGCTGAGGATTGTGGGAGTCGAGAGGACGCTGCCCGGGCTTGTTGTCACCGAACATAGACTTTCTGCCGGGGCCTCATCTGTAAGTATTTATGTGGGTCTTCACAACATCCCGTTTGTTCGTCCACCGATGCGCCGTGGGCGCTGAACGCACCGCCTGCGCCCGGAACTCTTCCCATATACTGCCATGTTGCGTTTCTCTCCAATGGAGGCCAGTATGCCGACCAGTGCTGCCCGCCACAGCGCTCAGCACTAGTCGGCACTATCGGTCGGGGAGCTGTCAGGCGCGGCTGTTGTTGGGTTTTACTCGGAGATCAGCTGGGCTTTATAGGCCGTTCTTTCGTTTAATGCGCATTCTGCTTTTAATGTCAAGCTGAATTAACAAACATCAGCAACTATTGCGCTGGTTGGTTTGCATGTCATCTGGTTGCGGGTTCACATGCGGAAGCAGTGGGACTGTCAACGTCTCGCTGCTAAATAAATGCCGCTATTGATTTAACCCTTTCGGCCACCTGGACAACAGATGTTGCAGAAAACAACAAGGATGTTCTCGATTAGCATCAAGCCAGTAAATATTGGTATAGGTCGTGTGTTTTCCCGGAAGAAAAAAAAAAGCACCAAGACCTAATGGTGATTTGTTTGACATTAATACGAGGCGGTGGAGCTTGGTTAATCGATGAGCTCAATTGATTAACAATACCATATGTCTTATTGAACTTTGCACGAGAACACGAAGACCAAGTTATATCTTCGTTAGTTTTGCATGATAATAAAGGGCGAATTAAATAGTAGGCCTAATGATTGAAAAGAATGAAAAAGCAATGTCATGGATTTGGCTCAGAAATCCATTTCTATTTACTAGTATTAAACCGTGCTGAACTCTATCATTTAAAAGGTGTGTGTGTGGGGGGGGGGGGGGGTGTGCGCGAGTGCTTGTACGTGTGTCAAGGAGGACCCTAAGCAGGCCTACATTCATAGCAATTGAGACGCAGAAGAAGAGTCATTGGCTCAGTAGGTATCTCTGGTTGTGCTCTCCAGTGCCAGCAGCAGAGTCCTGAGTTCCAGAGCTGAGCGCTGCAGGGAGCACCATGTCGAGCCGAGGGGGAAAGAAGAAGGGGACCAAGACGTCCCGGTCCAGCAAGGCGGGGGTCATCTTCCCTGTGGGTCGTATGCTGCGCTACATCAAGAGGGGCCTCCCCAAGTACCGCATCGGTGTGGGGGCGCCCGTCTACATGGCCGCCGTGCTTGAGTACCTCACCGGTGAGATGTCCGGGTTCGGTCTAGTCTCCAGATCGCAGTGCTGGCTACAGCCTCATGAATAAGTTTGAGCCAGAATCTGGGCCAATGTTACACTTTGGTTAGACCAATCGTGTAGCAGGAGAGGGATTTGTAAGCTTTCCATGGGCCAACAGCAAACTCAATCTGTCAGCACTAGTCCACTTTTCCCGCTGGAAGGACGAGCTGAAACATCCTGTCCAGACACCAATGTTATTTTGAAAAAGTGTCAAAAGGTTTCAAATCAACAACCTGTGAACTTTCCACTGTAGAAATACAAAAGACTTGACGTGTCTTATTTCACACCAGGAAGAACCATACAATGGCACATTTCCACCGGCGGGGCGGTTCGGTGAGGTGAGGTTCGCAAAGGTGCGGTTCGCAAAGGTGCAACATGGTTCGCGTTTCCACCGCCAAAAGTTGGCCTGACCCGGACTGAGCCGTACTCGTTTTGCACTTGTCTCCAGTACTCCTCCGTTAGGGTACTAAAACGCCTAAAAGGGTGCCGGAAAGTTCGAGCTACACGCGCCGTCCGATGATTGGTCGACAGAAACGTCACTTCCGGGCGACATAGAGATAAAAACAAACAAACAGTACCGCAAGGTATTATTCTAGACAATGGACGTTTCGCGCAAAACTTTCGCTTGGGCGAACAAGGAGGTGGAGACGTTCCGAAACAGTTGCTGAACGACTTCCATGGTAGCTCTTGGTTGAATGTGTCCAATCCTCTTTTCCATTGTTTTTATTGAGCAGGCTACACTGTGACGCGCTGCTATGATGTCACGATGTTTAGGTAGCTGCCGTGGCGGTCGACATCCAGCCTACCATAAGGGTACTGTCGGCGGTGGAGACGCGACCTCGGAACTGAGCTGGGCTGTATAGGCCCCTCGCTACCGGACTGAGGCGAACCGAACCGAACCCTCCAGTGGAAAAGGCAGCACTTAAAGGGCCCCTATTTTACCAGGTGGTGGTATCTCAGGTGGTTAGCCATTACAAACCATTTGAAAACACACCTTTTAATAATTCCTTAACAACTGGGAGGGTCCACCAGTGGACTTGCAGTGTCCTTGTACAAACTGACAAACCCAGAACTCCTAACTAAAGACAGTTGGCCAACACAGATGGAACATGTCCGTCAATAACAACCATTGGATATGGCTCACAGCCTGATGTCTTTGTAGTGCAGAATGAAGGTAGCTTCAAGGGTTGATTTTGAACACATATATTTAGCTATTTAGTCATTTATGTAGCGCTGTACATTTTGTTTTTCTATGGTTTGGTTCAGCTGAGATCCTGGAGTTGGCGGGAAATGCAGCCAGGGACAACAAGAAGGGGCGAGTCACTCCACGACACATCTTGCTAGCCATCGCCAACGACGAGGAGCTCAACCAGGTGACCCCTTGTTTAATGTCCCACGGCAGCCATGGATTTACTGTCTTCAATGCACACAGAATAGAAGTGTGTGTGTTTGTGTGTGTCTCACAAAACTCATTCTATTGAAAAGAGACGGTGAACAGGATTATGACTTACTCTCTGGTGTCGCAAAAGGCTTTTGAAGATGTGCTAGGGATCTGCATGCGTTTCCTTTCTTGACCGGTGGGGTTGTGGGTTTATCTGAGCTGTTCAAATCCCTACTTCCTGAAATTATTTTCACGGGGACGCCGTTAATGTGTCTGATGTTACTTATGAGAGTTCAGTGCCATATGGTGATGAGTACAATGCTGCTGACTAGTACGTGGCAAAAACATTTGAAGCATACTTTTAAATATTTTTTAAACCACCTAGAAAACTTTTTTGAAGTCACAAGCACGCCATTTTAAAATCAAGGTGTATTGGCAGTAGTCGGTCAGCTGAGTACACATGCAAACCACCTATGGGGATAGACAAAATATCCCCTGTCGAACCAGATCTGTTTGTCTCCCAGCTGCTGAAGGGTGTGACCATCGCAGCGGGCGGAGTCCTGCCCAACATCCACCCAGAGCTGCTGGCCAAGAAGAGAGGAGCCAAGGGCAAACTGGAGACCCCGGTCTCCCCCGCCCCAGAGAAGAAACCCAAGCCAACCAAGAGACCCATGGCAAAGAAATCCAGCGCGAAAAAGACAGGCGGAAGAATTAAAGTAAGCAGGGTAATGCACCTGGGAGGGGGTGAATGGATACCAGTTCATTCATGAATACTAGATAAGTTGTCCATCCCCACTCCGGGTTGTTGTGTTGTTTAGAAGCCGGGGGAGGTGAGCAAGGCAGTGTCAGCAGACAGCACCACGGAGGGGTCCCCGTCGGACAGCTTCACCGTTCTCTCCACCAAGAGCCTCTTCCTGGGCCAGAAGGTAGGTGCTCCCTGCTGCTTGCCATCTTAGACATGGGGGGGGGCGTATGTCAGCGGCACCGCCATAGGTAGCTTACCTCACTTACTTTAAAATCCAATGTTGGTGTTAATGAGTTGTTTACCTTTATTTAAGGGTCTTGATATATGTTGAGAACCAGTAAATAATAACAGACCATTTAATTTGATATAAAATATATATAATATGTGATTGAAAATGTATGTTTTAACGGCTCATTGAATGTGGGTGAGGAAGGTAAACGGCCTCTCCACATGGAGAGGCCGTACGTGCCTGTAGCCCAGCAGATGGGGCAAGCAGTCTGCAACATCTTTATGTTTACTGTATGTCCATGCAGACCGCTGCAGGGAGAGGAAAGACTAGCGCTGTTGCCGTCCTCTGGTCACAAAAGGTTTATTTATTGAGTTTTGTTTTAGTTTCTGTCCTCGCATACACGTCCTTTCGTTATTGTCATTAGTAAGATCAAAAAGTATTGGATGTTTAGGATAGATGGACTACAGCTTCAGAGTTGTGTCACAAAATACGTTTCTTCACTTGCAAGGGCAAAGTACACCTTATTTTTAATTCAGGAATGAGGTGAAATTAGAAAGTTAAGCTATAACCAAACAATTGTTGGCACAGCATCATTTTGTGTCACACTTGTGTTGCTTTCCCTGCATTGCTTTGGCCGTGCTGTCAACACATTGTGCTACTTTCTGTATTTTCGATTGTCTCTCTTAAAATCTGAAGAAGGCTTTTATAAGAGTAAATTCCTGAGGTTTCCAGATTCCAGCTATATCCTAGTACATTGCTTCAGTCAACTGAGTTTCTAAAGGGAACTCAAACTAAAGGGCAAACTAATAATGGTTACACTTAACTTTATAAAATAATTTCATGGTCAATTTTATTGACCATCTAGGGCTGTCCCAATCCATACCGACTATCAAAACCTCTGTGAAAGCTTCCACCAATTTCCACATCAGAAATCAGTTTGCATATTTATGTGCTTGTCTTGTACTCTCTGTGCATACAACCACACTGAAGGTTTTATTTCCACTGCTCTTAACCGTTTGCCAGCCGGATAAACTTTTAAACTGTGATTTGAATGTTATGTTCTTTGGCGACATTTTGAAAGGCGAGGCGTATCTGGTTTAATTGGGTTTTAGTGAGGCTAATGTTTAGGGGGGGGAGGATTTAGTGCTTGGAAGCTATACACCGCTAGACGCATCATACCTGTGGTGGCGCTTTATGGAGCGGATAAGCTGGTATATGGAGGGCACTGTGCGTTTTATGACTAAAGCATGAAACTCTGTCCAGTGTTTCTATAGGCGTGTTTCTGGGTGTCACAGGAAGTTAGGTGTGACTGTCAAGAAAAAAGGGATTTGTTGTACCGTTGACTTTGTGAGACACAAAGGCCAGGGATACGAAATAATTAATATACCATGGGATTTACTCCCTTTAATAAAAACAGAAGATGGTTATGAATCCAAGTCATTCAAATGGTGGATTGCAGTCATTTTCTTTAGTAGATAATAGATCTGTGTAGGCTATAATATCCTATATTAGGCCAAGCAATAGTTGGCCATTTGGACAAAGGCTATCCAATATCCATTCCTCTTCAGGAATAACATAAGGGTCCGGTTATGTTTCATCAGTGAGAACTATCGTCTCTCTGTGATTGGTGTAGAACCTAAATGTTATTGAGATCTGATTCTCTTCATACCCGTCTAAAGCAGCACTGTGCGCCATTATTGTTGTACAAGTTGTGGACTCGGGGGAACTGCTTCTACCCAGAACTATCCTCGGCGATGAAGCCTAAAAATAAGTAAAGTCGAAAGAAGGTGCTTATTTATTCTAAGAAATGTGCAACCAACACAAAGCTTCAGTCGGCCAGGAGCTTCGTGACTGGCCCTAGAGTCTAGTGGTCAGCCCTAGAACCTTAGTAACTCTTCAGTTGGATGTAAATCCACACATCCACATCTCAGTGGATGAGAGTATGGATGAGAGTAGGTACTATCTGTAAAATTGGACATGGTGTCGCCTTAAAAAGTTTAGCGTGGGACATTGATA
Organism: Melanogrammus aeglefinus; assembly: GCA_900291075.1. Lineage (NCBI taxonomy): Eukaryota > Metazoa > Chordata > Actinopteri > Gadiformes > Gadidae > Melanogrammus > Melanogrammus aeglefinus. The sequence goes on along the minus strand of OLKM01002366.1, from coordinate 23,588 downwards.
ACATCATTTTCATTTACATCAATTGCACCTTTGAAAAAATAAGCGTTTCTTATATTACTGGTGTGCTTTTAAAAAAAGTTACTATACTAAAGCTGTAACCATATAGAAGGATACCTTGACTTTCTGAATGGAATGATTTTAAAATACAAACTTTGAACCAGCTGCTCTCACAGACATGTTGATTTGGGCCTAATGTGCGTGATGAACACGCACACGCACACTAGTGACAAGTAAGTACGTTTCTAAAAAGTTTTTTCAAACAAATCTTTTAGAATAAGCCCACAAATGCCATTTGAGACCAATTGATGAGCTTCTCGTAACAAACTATTTGGACAAACGGTTTGGATTCTGACATGAACACCCAACTCAAATTCAAGGTATCCTTTTAATGCGTTATTGTTTTCTCTGTAATGGCTTTGCTTCCTTCCTCCTTTCCTTCCTTGCTTCCTTCCCACGTGTCCCATTTGACTTTGGTTGCTCCTCCCCCCTCTGGCATGCCCACCCCCCCTTCCCCGGCCCCCCAGCTCAACCTCATCCACAGTGAGGTCAGCAACTTGGCTGGCTTTGACGTGGAAGGGGTCATCAACCCCACCAATGCTGACCTTGAGCTTAAAGATGACCTAGGTGAGCCAGCCCCCCCCCCCCCCCTGCTGCCTCTCTCCTTTTTCTGTTTCTGTCTGTGTGACGGAGCGGGTTTGGAGGGAAGGTCAGATACTTTGAAAAGTGTCCCCTCTTAGATAAACTGTACCTCAACCGATCAATGCAGGAAGGGAGATCAGGTCACCAATACAACAGTAAAGAGGTACATATTACGTGTATGCAAAACGGATGTGGTCTGATTTAACAGCCTATCAGAACCCAGTGCCGCTGTCTGATGGCTGGAATGCACCATTCCTTGAGGTCGATCCGGAATATACCGGACTGAAGTTGGTTAGTTAGTTAGTATCTGTTTTAAGAAAGCCCATTTCAAGAGGATACAGGTGGAGGCATGTCTAAAGGATAACATGATGAACAAACCTCGAGGCTAGAAACACGATATCGTACTGTAGAACAAGTGTGTCTTACGCATTAATACCTGCTCTTAACGCATGTAATCATTCTGATCATTAATCAATTAATCAGCTTTTTTTATAGACTCCTCCTTAAGATCATGTCCTCCTGCTCGCTCCGTCGGTTGGTTGCCTCACATTACCAATAGAGGATAGGCAGTGGTCACTTCGGTCTGCCCGTTGCAGTAAGGCCATTGATTTTAAAGAAGTGAAGCAACCCCTCCTGTGACATCACTGGCTTGGAATACGATCACTTAGTGGCTTAATCAGAAAGCAGTGTTATACTTCTCCATATATATATATATATATATATATGTATATTGTGTGTGTATTTCATATTTTTCATACTTTTTTATCCATGAAGACTTTTTAATGTCTTCATGGATCTGGAAAACTGCTCAGAATCCTGCTTCCTGATTAGAGGATGACATATTGAACCTCCCCCATTTCCTAGTAAAATGTGTTACTTCCTGTGTGATACAGCCAATAAGGAGTTCTCTCTCTCTCGCTCTCTCTCTCGTTGTCGTTCTCTCTCTGTCCCCTCTCTGTCCCCTCCCCACATGGACCCCCCCACCACCTCACTATTTTTTTACCATCATGTTGTTTGCCTGTTGTCATTGTTGTTGTTGTTGTCATCATTGTCCATAGTTACAAGTTGTCCGTGCCGATCTTTCCAACGTTGAGAGCGAGGCGGTCGTTCACCCCACCAGCTCGTCCTTCTATACAGGTGGTGAAGTAGGTAAAGACGTCCCCCCCCCCCCCCCCCCCCCGCCGCGCCACCCCAGACTAGAGGAGTCCGGCCTCGCTATCCGTCCGCCCGCCATCCTCCCCCCTCATAGGCTGGCTGTCAGCGCTTTAGCTCCGCCCACTGGCTGGAACGTAATCAAAGTGCTGGCACTCAGGCTGCCCTCTGTCTCTGTCTCGCTGCTGCTGTCCAGCACAATGCTTCACACTGCTTCACTGTCGGCAGGTTGAGCGCAACTATTTGCTAACTTACCTTTCTTTAAATAACCGTCAATGTGTGAGCAAATTCGTAATCTTACTTATTAATCATTATAATTATTTATTAAGAACCTTTTCCCTCAAATTTCTGAGGTACTCGCATGCCAACATTATCTAAAATGTTTCTTCAAATATGTGCTTGAATATTTAGCAAATAAGTACTCTTGAACAATGTGCTTGCTTATGTCAAACAATCTCCATAGTTAATTTGTTTTCCTAAATCCCTTCCTTCAAATATCCGTGGTTTGTTTATTAGAATTGATTTGAACATTAATTTGATGTCTTTCCGGCCTCCCTAATCCGAAAGGGTTTGTTTTGGACTTCAAGCTCCCCAGCTTGGCTGCGTTGAGCTCTGTGAGGCAGTGGCAATCTTTCTATCGATTTGTTGTTGTTTTTTTAATGTATTGCTTTCCAGTAGTGGTATCGGTCATATGCCATTTTCCCTTTGCCAAAAACATGCAATACTTTGCAACTGATAACCGGGTGGGATTTGGCAGGTTACCACTTAATAAAACATCACTTTTCTTCAAAATGTATTTGAGTCATGTGTGAATGTGTTTTATTCTGTATTATTGAAACCCTTATTGACCCAACGTCAACAACAGTGATGACACCAGTGGAAATGTTACCCACGGCAGATTTAAATGATGTATACATGGAAACAAGTTTAAAAAATACTTCAAAGAAACCAAACTGAACAAAAGCATGTCTAAATATCTATCAACGTATAAGAAAGATCTAAGCTTTCTTTTGAAATCCTCGTGTCCGTCTTGCCGTCTTGTCAACCGCGCTGTGAAACCGCTTTGCACCCATTCCATTTCAAACCACATCTCCTTCCTTTTGTCTGCCGGTTTTGCTCTCAGCTCTGCCTGTACGTTTCTGTCTGTCCTTGTTTGTCTGTATCCATCGATTGGTCTATATCTCTGCTGTATCTGTGCTCAACTAAAGAGGTGGATGGTAGTGTAATGGCCCTGGGGCTCGCTCTCTCTCTCTCTCCCCCCCCCCCCCCCTCAGGTAACGCTCTGGAGAAGAAGGGTGGGAAGGAGTTTGCTGAAGCGGTCCTGGAGCTGAAGAAGAAGCACGGCCCTCTAGAGGTGGCTGGAGGTAAATACACTCAGTGGAATATTTACATTTCAGTGGATCAGCCATCTGAGATCCACTAGTCCTACATTGTTCCAGCAGAACTTCATGTGGGAGACGTCCCAGAGCCTGAAACCAGGACGGCTCTGTTCTTCAGAATAATACTCATTTGCTTGATTGAAAAAAGCTTTCAGATACTACGGTTTAGTTCTGCAGGCCCGGGTTCGTTTATTATGCGTCTGAAAAATACCTTGATTTTGTCCTCTGACAGATATCTGATTATTATACTTAGAACTCTAGTCTCAACTCCAACTTCAAGACCAAGGATGTTTCTGATCCTTTCCTTTCTGACTTATCTGGTAATTTCACTCATTCATGGCTCCACGCAGCTCTGTTTTTATGATCAGGCGTCATCTATCCATCGCTCAGCCTCGTTTTAATCGCCTATTACACCCACTGGCTGGGCCAGATCTGCACAGCTTCTTAATCCAGCGCTCTGTGAGGGTCTCACGGGGGATTACTGAGAGTGTCGAGATGCGTGCCAGACGTGGCTGCTCCGTCACCCCAGGGCTTCCTGGGTTCTGAGGAATTAAAGGGTCCAAGTCATTTGGACTGCTGGTTGCTTTCTTATTTGGGATCAACCATCTGGAGTTTGTAATGAACGGTGGGGGGGGGATAGGATTGATTCAGTTGAAAGGGCAGTGCGAAAACACGGACAGACTTTTATTGTGTTTGGTTAAGGCCAAGTTGTGTTGCTGGAAGGCGACGTTTCCCCGTAGGAGGAAGTTGACCACAGCTGTAGTTGTTTGAGTCAATTCACACCCAAAGAAAATCAATATTTATTTAAAGTGATCATTTCTAAAGCATTTCCCCTCGTCTGACAGCCATTTTAGAAGGAATGGCCCGTGGCCTGATGTCTGTCCAGACTGACTCGGATCACACGGCGGTGACAGACTCAGTGACAGACTCTTTGGAACCATCTGGAAACGTGCTGGTGTTGAGTCCTCCCCAGTCCTCCCAAGTCCGTCTGATCCTAGTCACACGCGAGCTGGCTGCTAGTAAACGGCCACTCTGCCTGAGGCCGACTTACCCTGACTTACGTGTGGAGCGTTTGATGGTGGAATCGAAACCCCGCTGTACTCTCCATCGCCCCGCTGGTGTCATGCACTAGCCTTCAACTCCACTCTCCTCTGCTCTCTCCTCCGATTGGACCGTTTTTATTGTCTCTTGTGAGGCCCTTCTACGTTCAAACACCGGGTAAAATCTTCTAAACTTTCTCTCTATGTCTCTCTCTCTCTCTCCGTCTGTCTGTCACTCGATGTCTCTGTCCCTGTCTCTGTGTCTATGTCGCGTGGCCCACTTGTCTCTGTCTGTGTGGTGGTGGCTTCCCTGTCTCTGTCTCCAGCGGCTCTGAGTGGAGGCTTTGGCCTTCCTGCTAAGTACGTGATCCACTGCCACAGTCCGAGCTGGGGGTCGGACAAGTGTGAGGAGCTGCTGGAGAAGACGGTGAAGAACTGCCTGGCCCTGGCCGACGACAAGAAGCTCAAGTCCGTGGCCTTCCCCTCCATTGGCAGTGGCAGGTGAGGACACACTGACAGACAGTCACACACCCACCAACTCACTCACTCAGCCGTTATCTCAACATTTTTTTGCAGGCTGGTTCCAAGGTCTGTGGTTCTGGTTGTGGGACTGAGGTGGTGGTTTTAGTCCTCAGCTGTGCAAAACATATCCCAGCTGCTCGTGGTTTCTCTGCATTGATCGTTTTCTGACCCATACGAGGGCTTGAGGTCCTTTACAGCATCATGAATCATGAACTATCTTTGGTCCTGCTTTAGATTCCAAAACTGCATCTGAGGACACTCACTAACTCACTCACACACACTGAGTTGAGTGAGTGAGTTGAAAAATGTAAGACTTTGTTAGTCGACCACCAGCTGTTTTGCAATAAAATCTATTTTTAAAACAGTGTGAGGTCAAGTAAAGCTCTTCAACAGGCAACATGTTGAGCAGTCAGTGTTTACTTTGAGGCTGTGTTCCACACTCCTTGTTGTGACCCTGATGTGTATCTATGAGGCGTTATCTCGGTGGTGGACTCCAGTGGTCTCTCTCTCTTTGCAGTGTTTACTGGAGATTTATTAATAGGCTCAGAAGACGAGGTTGGGAATAGTGAACAGACACAGCTTTGACTATGTTGTCTAGAGATATTACTGGATGGCACACACAGGTCTGGGTGCTATCCAAGTTCCCTTCCATATTTGTGCCATCCCTTCTCTGGTGTTGCTAACCAAAGAGTTTGCTGTATAATTACAACAACCTGCAGGTTCTTACCCCGGAACACCAGTTTTGGACATTACTTGCGGTTTATTGATTCAATTTTTACTATAGCAGCGTGGATTTATCTAAAATCCTCATCTGAGAGGGTTCTAGGGACCAAGAGCAGTATTGGCTGGGACACGCATACACACACACTCACACGCATCCACATACACATAATTACATATTACACACGCTCACACACCCTTGAAGCATGCCTACTGAACCAGCAGAGCGGTCGATTCCAAAGGTCTTCAAATCACAAACGGATCGACAGTTGACTTGATTGATGAGCAGCCTAATGTGTCCCTGGATAACCACATATCGCCCCCCTCACCAGGAACGGCTTTCCCAAGCAGACGGCGGCCCAGCTCATCCTGAAGGCCATCTCCACCTACTTTGTGGCCACCATGTCATCCACCATCAAGACGGTGTACTTCGTGCTGTTTGACTCAGAGAGCATAGGCATCTACGTGCAGGAAATGGCTAAGCTGGAAACCAGCTAAACCCACCTCACGTTCTTTAATGTTCATTTCGTTCCGCGCCAACCCCACTAAATATCAAAACATGTTTTGTGCTTGAATAATTTATGTGTTCTCCCCATGTCTGCATTGTCTTGTTTGAGTTTTGGGTTTATTTTGTTTAACCTTTGGTTTATAAATGCATCTACTGCACTATTATAACTACAGAGGAGAAAAAGAGAAAGGTATTTAGAGAAATGGAAAGAGGATTTTCTTTGTAAGGGTTTTTGAAATAGCCTTTATGGGTTAGAGCATGTGTTGGTCTCTCTCACTACACATTTGATATCTGGGGTCGGTTGTTTTCATCTTGATTGCGAGCTGCTTCTAAGTTTTCTCAGTTAGCTTCTGGTGGAACCCGTGTCACCCTCTTTGTGGTATTTGATTCCTTGTGAGCGTCTACACATTATCTGATTGATTTATTGCACTTATGGTCAGTGTCGTGTGTGCCCATCAATGTTTATATCCAATATGTGTGGAAGTTAAAAGTAACTGAACAGTGACAAATCTTTATTTTCTATTATCTGTTTGGCATTCTTGAAGGCATATGAAATTGATATGGGAAATGGTATGTCATTGACATTTGATTGCAATGAAAACAAAAGAAATATATTTGTATCATTTCGATTTGTTTTGTGGCGGGATTGGGACTGCTACACCAGCGGCCACTAGATGGCGCGCTGTACTCAAGAATTGGAGTTTCATCAGGGCCATTTTTCCGTGCTGGCAAAAACTGACGTGGGGGTCCACACATAGATATGAGTTGGCTTGAATTAGGAACACGATGTGGATACACACCAGAGAAAATATAGTTATGCTGCATTTGGACTTTTCGATAACTTTCTTATCAATGTAAATTGCTTTCTATAAATTGCTATACATAACTATTATACACAAGGTCTGTATAAAGTCCAGAAATAAAAATGCCTTTCAAAACGAGTGTTTCTGTTGGGTCTGTAAAGGTAAAAAAAATATATATATATTCAAATATAAACACTTTACTAAACTCTCTGAAAAATCGTTTAAGTCCCATTTTTTTGTCTTCTGTGTGTATATGTGTGATGCTATGTTTGTAACTGTTTATCTCTTCAACACTATCTTCTGAATAGAATTGTTGGTGTTTAATCCAATTGTCCCGTTTCCTATAAACCTCTAGTCCAGTGAATCTATACTGGTGGCTCGTAGAGCATATGCCAAACCTGAATCTTTGCATAGAATCCCATGAAGGATCTGATGTTTAAATGTTAATGAATGTTTTAATTAATTACTAGTTCAGTGAGTTCAGCTCCAATTGTTGGAGTTTTTCCTGAGCTCTATGTATTTTACATTACATGAAGGCATTATAGATTTGTGTATATTGGTTAATCTGTGTTTTATTCTTAGGTTGTGATTTAATGACTAGTGTCGGGGGTTGTGAGGCTAGACCGCTGACTCATTAAATACAGCGTCCATATGGGCATTTCCCTAAAAGGAAATGGGCATGAATCTGCATCAGATTGGAAATTCTCGCCCATTAAAAAATAAGACGACTTATTTCTAAATTGTATGAATGGGTTTATAACGACCCACAAATATAGCAGAATACAGTGTTATAGGTTTGGTTTATTTACATGTTTAGTTTACCAAGAGCTGAACTTGAGGTCATCAAAATTTATATATATAGATACTGTACATTATATATGAAAATATATATATGTAATATCAACGCGGGCTCTGCAATGTCTTCAACCATGGAATCACAGCATCACACCAACCAATCTTGCATCTCTTCACACACAGGCTGTGTGTGTGCATGTGTGCGTGCGTGCGTGCGTGCGTGCGTGCGTGCGTGCGTGCGTGCGTGCGTGCGTGCGTGCGTGCGTGCGTGCGTGCGTGCGTGCGTGCGTGCGTGCGTGCGTGCGTGCGTGCGTGCGTGCGTGCGTTTGAAGGAACCGGCACTCAGTGACACATGTAGGCCTACACATGTCTGGTGCAGTAGTTGTCATGCGGTCATGTAAACATGGAAACAGGCCCAATCACAGCAGGTCGATTCGCTGACTCCAGTTCTGTGGAGCGGCTGATGGCAGAGCGGCCACTATTCTTTCTTCTTTCCATGCCCATTGCCCTCGATCCATGAGATGACCTTAAAGCAGAGAATAGACGAGGCCTCCTGCTCCTCCCACCTCCACCAGTCAATGGTCCCACTAACTGGGGGTGTTTGAGCTTTGCTGGCACCCCCATGGTGATGGTGTTGGTGGTGGTTGTGGAGGTGTTGGTGGGAGTGGAGGTGGTAGGAGTGGTGATGGTGGAGGTGCTGGTGGTGGTGGTGGTGGTGGTGGTGGGGATGGTGGTGGTGTATTTACCAGAGGTGCAGCCACAGAACATATGTGCCCCCACAGGCCCCAGGGCCCTCCTGGGACCTGGGTAGCCGGAAGCTCTGAAGACGGTGGAGTCAGATGGGGGTCACTTTCCCAGCCAGGGAGGCAGGGACCTGGACCTCCTCCGAGGGCGCCCATCTGAGACCTAATCCCCAGGAAATACAGGCAGGTCCACCCCCCCCCCCCCAACCCCCACTCTGCTTCTCTTTCCCTGCATCTATCCTCGACGCTCTCTCTCTCTCTCTCTCTCTCTCTCTCTCTCTCTCTCT
>OLKM01002366.1:0-5000 GCA_900291075.1 Melanogrammus aeglefinus | reverse complement strand
TACCAGAAACAATTTTTTATGTAAAATGTAGCAAGACAGCAAGTGTGTGTGTGTGTGTGTGTGTGTGTGTGTGTGTGTGTGTGTGTGTGTGTGTGTGTGTGTGTGTGTGTGTGTGTGTGTGTGTGTGTGTGTGTGTGTGTGTGTGTGTGTGTGTGTGTGTGTACATGCATGCGTGCATGCATGTGTGCGTGTGTGTTTGCGTGTTTGTGTGTGTATGTGTGCGTGTACGTGTGTGCGTGTGTGGGTGTGTGTGTGTGAGTGTGTGTGTGTTTGCGTGTGTGTACGTGCGTGCGTGCATGCATGTGTGCGTGTGTGTTTGCGTGTTTGTGTGTGTATGTGTGCGTGTACGTGTGTGCGTGTGTGTGTGTGTATGTGTGCGTGTACATGCGTGCGTGTCTCTGTGTCTGTGTCTCTATCCGTGTCTGCTTGTTGTCTGTCTGGAAGCACACTCAGAGATATTTAGTCTCTGGCCTCTCCCGCCGCCTGTAAACCCTGGGTTAATGCACATGGCCGTACAACCTAGCGTTGTTGTTACGTCTCTATACTTTTAGCATGTTGGCTAAAAGGCCTTAGAGGAGCTACGATTAAACATGACTCATCTTGGAAGGGCAAAGGTCAACTCACTCTCTCGTGGTCGAAACTCTCTCTCCGGCTACACTTGTGTCTGCACCAGTGCCTGCTGGACAACGTTTTGCCTGCCGTAACACAGACTTTCCTTGCATTGGACTATACCATTATCAGCTCAATACACAAACACCATGAGCTCTCCGCTGATTGTCAAACGTGTCGAGCAGCAAGATAAGTGGAGGGTTTCCATGACGACGTCAGATGATTTGGAAAAAATGTCACCCAGAATGCAGTTAAGTGGATTGGTGTCTACGCGTCACAGGAACTGCACTGAGGTGTGTAATCTTCAGTTTAATTTAGCTTCACCTTGTTCGCACCTGATGGGTGCTGATGCCATCAAGCAGAACATATTTGAAGGACGGAGCTAAACCATGAATCCATTCTGCAGGTTGAAAGACAGACTGACATACCCACATGCAGACAGACAGACGGACAGGCGGGCGCAGAGAAGACAGACAGTGTGAGAGGTCTGTCTGGCTCAAGACAGCTTATGTCTTTCTGAGGATGATTGACAAACCTGTCTGACCTGGTGGTCTATGGTATGGAGGGGTGAACTCTGGACCAGCCAAAACTCACTCTTTTCTTGTCAGGGATTGTGTGTGTGCATATGCGTGTGTGTGTGTGTGTGTGTGTGTGTGTGTGTGTGTGTGTGTGTGTGTGTGTGTGTGTGTGTGTGTGTGTGTGTGTGTGTGTGTGTGTGTGCTTGTGCGTGCGTATGTCTGTGAATGTGTGTGTGTTTGAGTGTGTTTGAGTGTGTGTGCGTGTGTGTGTGTGTGTGTGTGTGTGTGTGTGTGTGTGTTGTGTGTGTGTGTGTGTGTGTGTGTGTTTGTGTGTGTGTGTGTGTGTGTGTGTGTGTGGTGTGTGTGTGTGTGTGTGTGTGTGTGTGTGTGTGTGTGTGTGTGTGTGTGTGTGTGTGTGTGTGTGAGTGTGTGTGCATTTGTGTGTGCATGTGTACATGTGTGGGCGCGTGTGCACGTGTGAGTGTGTGTGTGTCTGTCTGTCTGTCTGGCCTCTGTGACGTCTCTGTTTCGTGAGCCCACACATGTATGTCTTTGTCATGTCTGTGTCTGGCCTGTCAGAAGCTTGAAGCGCTGCGACAAAAGAGCATAAGCCTTTCCCTTCTCCCCCTCAAGCCCTGGAGCCAGAGAGCGCCGCAAACCATCCCTTCCTCCTTCTCTCCCTCTCTCTCTCGCCCACAAACACACACACATACACACTCACACACACAGCCACATATGTGTCTCAATATACAATTACTCACAGATACTGTGAGGACTCACACAGCCAGCAAGCCATATACACATGGACCTCGGAAGTGCACTTCCTAGTGTATATGAATTCAGAATGTAACACGCTGTACTGAACATAATGTCTAGAACATGCGTTCATATGTGCAACTATGTATGCATGTGTAATATACAAACAAATGCCCATACAGGCATGCATGCGCACACACACACAAACACACACAAGCGCACAAACAAAAACTGACATGTATGATTACATGCGCACACGCTTGCTAACACACACACACAACACAGACACACACAAGCAGGTGTCGCCTATTTCCCATCAGAGTTCAAAGTCTGGAATGACAAAGCGACTGAATTAAGGGCTTACAGAGAGGATCTGCTCTGTCACGTCCAGGGTGACACACTGATGAAGTAGTGTGTGTGTGTGTGTGTGTGTGTGTGTGTGTGTGTGTGTGTGTGTGTGTGTGTGTGTGTGTGTGTGTGTGTGTGTGTGTGTGTGTGTGTGTGTGTGTGTGTGTGTGTGTGTGTGTCGTGTGTCTGTCTGTGTGTGTGTGTGTCCACATATTCATGTGTGTATGTTTGTGTGTATCGTGTATCCCGATCAATATTTATATCTATCTGTATACTGTATATCAATAGATATATCTACACCTACAGCTATAATATATATCATTAGTATACACTACACTCAAACCTCCTGAGATGGCGCGATTTGATTGGTTTGCTATCTCGGGATATCTGGCAATTTCCCATGATTGAGAGCTCCAGGATATTGTTTTCATCGCAAGGGAGGGTCGTCTTGTCACACTAATAAAAACAAATAAACCACTAATAAAACTAATAAATCCTAGCCAAAAGTGTTATCTTGTTTACGTGTAGTATATACTGAAACAATTATTCACAATTACTCATAGCCCCATCGAACTTCGGTCTCGGGGGCTATTCCCTACTTGGGCTTCGGTGAATAATTGTTAAATATACCTATATCTATAAACCCATTTCTATATATCTATATCTATAAAAAATATCTATTACGGTATCTATATCTATATTTTCATATAAACATATAAAGATAAATTGTGTCAGTTTATTTGAACTGAGGTGGAAAGGTTCTGCAACTCCTGCATCCTCAGTCACAACACTGGTGTTCCACAGGGAGCGTGCTGAGGCCCCTTCTGAATGCCCTCCTCACCCATAACTGTCCACTTGACCATGCAGCAAACACCATCATTACCTCAGAGGGCACCCGACAATCAAGGGCCTCTGATAGCCATGAGTCAGCATGCAGGGACAATTTACCAAACCTGACAGTCTGGTGTCTGCCAAAATTCATTTTCTTAAGAACAACAGAACTAAAAAGGTTGCCACTGACTTCATCAAGGAGAACAGATCTCAGACAGTGTTCACTGATGGCGAGGCAATGGAGAGAGTGCCCAGGTTTAAATTCCAGGGGGCGCCCGTCTCTGAAGACTTTTCCTGGGCCACGCACACCTCCACTGTGGACAGGAGGGCACAACACCACTACTTCCAGAGGAAGCTGAGGGGAGCTAGACTGCTGCAGAACCCTGTGGGGAAAGTTTCCTGGAGCTTGCTGGAGAGTCTGGTGACTCCCTGCGTCACAGCAGGGGCCAGCTGCCCCCGGGACCTGATGGATCTGCAGGAGGTCATCAAGACGGCCCAGACAGCTGCTCAGTGACAGTAAGGTTTCCTGAATGAATCTACCCATCTATCTATCTATCCATCTATCTCCGCAGTGTGGAAGGTTTAAACAGGGTAGTAGTAAGTAGCACTTGATCACAGATAATGGAGGCGGTGGAATGTTTGTGCAGTGGCTTGGGGCTGGGGGGGTGGGGGGAAGGCACAAAGCTTCCATTAGCAGGATGAGTTTGAAACAGACTCACCAGGTGGTCCTGAGAGAAACACCTCTCCAAGGGCCTTTGGCTCACCTTTGTTTGGACAAAGAAACGTTGATTCAGATTCATTAAACTCAAAGGGAAAAAAGGGTTTCAAGAAATACCTTTTCTGAGATTAAACATATATTTAAATGTCTGCACTGAAAATGTGGGCGTTTATGCGTTGTCCATGGTGAGAACATGATGTTAATGTTTTGCTTCAGAGGCAGCATTGGCTAATCCTTCCATCCATTATACTGTAATCCTGATATGATAACCCTAATAATAACCCTTAGTATTTACAGTTCTGCTTTCCGCTAACAGTACCACATTTTTTTCAAATGGTTACGATAAACACAGAACATAAATAAATACAAAATAAAAATCTTTGATACAATTACAATTATTTGGATTATCATTCATTTTATATATTTTTTTCAATTGTTCAAATTATGGTTAAAGTGCAAAATAGAACCTTCTAATATGTGGTTTAACACCTCGACGAGACACTCAGATGCACCCACACATAACCACACAATAGCAAACACAATACACTCAAACTCACACTCACACACACACACACACACACACACACACACACACACACACACACACACACACACACACACACACACACACACACACACACACACACACACACACACAAACACACACACACACGACACACAGTATATTGCAAAACCTACACACCCAACCAACACACACACACACACACACACACACACACACATCCCACACACACACACACACACACACACACACACACACACACACACACACACACACACACACACACACACACACACACACACACACACAAAAAAAAACACACACAAAACACAGAGAAACACAACACAATGGAGGACACCCCAGAGCGGATTGGCCTGCGCCCTGCTCCGTGGTCCTCCAGCCCGCGTCCAGCCCGTCATTGTGTGAGGAGGGTCCGCTGTAACAGGAGAGTGGTCTAGACTGGCTGGCTACCGCCGCTAATCCTCAGAAACACACGGCTGCTGAATCAATCTGGAACCAGATCACCTCCGTCACACTGGCTAGCTGCACACACACACACACATACACATGCACGCACCCAGGCATCCCCCCACACAGACACACACACACACACACCCACACACACACACACCCCCCCACACACACACACACGCACACACAAATACTAAAGATAGCCAGTGTAATTATCTTCGATGAT
>OLKM01002365.1:0-72343 GCA_900291075.1 Melanogrammus aeglefinus | reverse complement strand
GGTTTCAATAGTTAATTATACTCTGACCATGTAGCGTAATAATTTTCCTTGTTGTAATTAGAAATTCCAATAAACGGCTGAATCAAGACTTCACTGCTGGCTGTTTTGGTGGTGAAACAGCATCCAAGGATGCTTGAAAGTGGGACACGGATTTCAAGTACAAGGTTATCAAGAGAGCCAAACAACTGACTCAGTCAAAAGAGCTGCGCCGACTTCTGAATGCTGCTGAGAAACCGACGGAGAATGATGACACTAGTAAGTGTGCAGTGTTGGTTTTCATTCCAAATAGCTAGTGCTCTTTACTTTGTGCCTTCTCCAAGTAGATACTGATGACTTGTTTTGTGTTGTATCTCCCCCCTGATAGGCTGGGACAGTGACATGGCTTCTCTGCCTCTGCTGCTCCTTCATCTTCTTGCCACCCACAGCTGGACGGAAGAGGAGCAAAATCAGTGCCAGTGATGCAGTGAAAAAATGGTTCACTTTCACAAGGTATGGATGTCTCATCTGTTCTTTTCCCAGCAACAAAAGAGAGAACTAATAGTAGTTGTCCAATATGAGTTTTTCAAAGGCTGATGCGTATCGCTTAGCGAGCAGGTAGGCCAAAGGCCCATATACAAAGCAGATTTTTGCATTTGATAAATGACATTTAATACACATCACCCCGCATCCTGATGGCAAACTCCACTGGTTACCTGTTTAGTCCCCGGATTCAAGTTTATAAAATCCTCCTACTCACCTACAAGTCCCTGCATGCTCGTCGGCCCCCCGTTACCTTCTCTGACCTCCTCCATCCCTACACCCCTGCCATTACTTCATGGACCTTTATAATTTATATATACAAGGGCCTTCCTTGCCCAATTAACGCGCTTTAGATGGATTTTTCAGATATTAATTCATGAATAGAAAAAATAAAATGGAAAAAAATTTAGTGATATTTGTTCAAACACGATTATTGGAAAGCAAACTATTGAATAACATCGTAAAAGGGGGAGCACTAACATTAAGGTGTTCAACTTATTCTGTTTTTCAGTCGTGCTGCAGCATTGATGAACACCTGCGTGGGAGAAAGGGTCAACAACCGTACATCCTTGCTGCTGGTCGCACCCAGAACAAGATTGACAACTTCTATATTGTCGTTGACAAACAGCTCATCCCCTGCCAAGCCACCAGCTCCTTAGGTGCTTTTGATGAACTGTTCAAATCACACTACGTGTTCAACCTGTCATACGAGGAGTCCCTGGTCCAGCTCTACACATTTGTGCAGACAACAGTCTACAACATCGATGTCACAACAACAGATGAGTCTCCAAGAATCCGTGAGTTGCGGGCAAAACTCCTGAACTAGGATTAAAACGTATAAAATTAAAAACATATTAAAATGTATAAGTGTTTCATATGTGAAGCTGTACACCAGGATGTCCAGTCCTTGGTAACCCATTTAAGAATGATCACAGTTTCTATCCTAGAAATATATATTCATTTGGGCTGTCACGTTAAAATTGTACCGGGGGCGAAAATTACCGGCCTACGTCATCAGTTGTTTACATCCTTGACAACCTGCCGACAACATTCGGCTCATGTTCAAAAGACGAAATAACATAATACAAGATAACCGGATCGCTAGTAACACTTGTCTTTTTTATATTGTATTGTGTTATTGGTTTTAAATTGTTTAATCGAGGCGAATCGCCATCAAATGACGTGGGAATGTACAAGAACCTTCCCTACGTCATTTGACGCGATCGCCCGTTTCCGCGGCAACAGGACGATGCGCGTCGTCTGTTGCCTATTCGATTAAACCAATTAAATACATACACAAATATAAATGTAAATAACAAGTTGTTATCTAGCGATCCGTTATCTGTATTATGTTATTGTCGTCTATTTGGAAACATGAGCCGAATGTTTTTTGGCAACCTGCCGGCCAACAGACGATCGCGTCGTCTGTTGCCAGGCAGGGTTGTCAAGATGTAAACACATCTGACGTAGGCCTGGCGTACAAATTTTTCGCCCCCCGTACAATTTTTTAACGTGACGGCGGCCTATCTTCCACCTACTCATATCCACAACTGGAGTGGTTCATTAGTGAGAGAAGAGTGGAGAAGAAGACATTATCTGTCAATGTGTTTGATGCCTGGTTCTTTGTGTGCAAATATTGTTTAGAGCTGCAATGTTGAATAAAAAAACAAAAGAAATAGTTTGTTTTAAGGATTGATTATACTTTATACTGTAAGCAATGTGGTTTTTTCTTACAGTTGAATATAGAAGCATTTTAAACTTGGTGAAATTGATTAACTGAAAGGTTGAAAACTACCTAGTGAAGTAACACCATATAGTGTTAAAAACACACTTTATATGTGTAATAAATCAACACTCTTAGTGTTGGTAAAGTAACACCATATAGTGTTAAAAAACACACACTGTAAAGTGTTAAAAAACAACACTGGGTGTTAAATATTTAACACTAATTTTAAGAGTTAAAATATTAACACTTTCAGAAACGTGTTTACTTTTAACTCCAACTTGGTGAGGATTATATAAACACCAAGAAAGTGTTAAATTTGACTCTGAGAGTTAAATTAACACTAAGGATTTTGCTGTGTACTCTTGAAATCTGTAGTGTGCTTTGTGTTGGTTTTCCCATAATATATAAAGTGTCATCCTGACATAATATTAGCACTTTTTAAGACAACTTGAATGTTATAAATGAAGCATGACATTTTAGCACATTTTTAGTATGAAGTATACCGAACGTATAGAGATAGTACCTACTTTGAACTTAAACGCATTAAATATACTTAAAATTACGTGAAAATGTCACTTAAATATACTGGCTCCTAGTGGTGCTTTAAGTACTTTAAGTATACTGAGATTAGGTATGCTTCGTCAATATTAATTTTCACGGGGGGGGGGGGGGGGGAGAGAGGCAGAGGCAGAGAGAGATAGAGAGAGAGAGAGAGAGAGAGAGAGAGAGAGAGAGAGAGAGAGAGAGAGAGAGAGAGAGAGAGAGAGAGAGAGAGAGAGAGAGAGAGAGAGAGAGAGAGAGAGAGAGAGAGAGAGAGAGAGAGAGAGAGAGAGAGAGAGAGAGAATTGGGACCCATTTTGTTGTGTTAAAAACCTCCCCCCCACATCCCAGTGTCACGCCTTGGGCCTCACAACAAGCCACTAACCTGATACTCTTAAGGAGCCTCCTTCTTCCACGAGCGCCTCCATCGACCCGCCGTGGAGCGCGTCTCGCTCGCTGCCCTTCAAGAGTGACCTTGGCTTTAGCTACTCAAAGATCGTTTGGGTCATGAGGTTAAGAGCAGCTACGTCTCTACACCACCCTGCAACCTACACCACGCTACATCCAACACCACCCTCCAACCTACACCACGCTACATCCAACACCACCCTCCAACCTACACCACGCTACATCCAACACCACCCTCCAACCTACACCACGCTACATCCAACACCACCCTCCAACCTACACCACCCTACAACCTACACCACGCTACATCCAACACCACCCTCCAACCTACACCACGCTACATCCAACACCACCCTCCAACCTACACCACGCTACATCCAACACCACCCTCCAACCTACACCACGCTACATCATGCAGCCCACTAAATCCTACACTACACCAACCTACCTCCTACATCCTACTCCACCCTACCCCCTGCTCCACCCTATAACCTACACCACCCTTCATCCTACACCACTCTACCCCCTCCACCACCCTACACCCTAAACCCTACACCAACCTACCTCCTACATCCTACTCCACCCTACCCCCGACACCACCCTTCATCCTACACCAACCTACATCCTACATAATCCTAGACCCTACACCACCCTACATCCTACCCCCTGCATCCTACCCCCTACCCCTTACATCCTACCCCCTACATCCTACCCCCTACATCCTACCGCCTACCCCTTACATCCTACATCCTACCCCCTACATCCTACCGCCTACCCCTTACATCCTACATCCTACCCCCTACATCCTACCCCCTACATCCTACATCCTACCCCTTGCATCCTACCCCCTACATCCTACATCCTACCCCTTGCATCCTACCCCTACATCCTACATCCTACATCCTACCTCCTACATCCTACCCCCTACCCCACCCTTCCCCTACATTCCTACACAGACACAGCGTGATGTGGAGTCCTCTTGAAGGGTGGTTGTCGTGGCGATGCCGTGTTTGCCATGTGTCATATGAGGACCACAAGGTCCTCACTAATCTGCCCAGGATACCCCCCCCCCCTCACCCCCTCACCCCCTCACCCCCCCCCCCACCCACACCACCGCCGCATGGCTCACCGTCAGCTGCTACGCCCCCGCCTCCAGCTGTCCCTCTAATGGTATAGCTAATGAGGGGTGTGTGTGTGTGTGTGTGGGTGTGGTGTGTGTGTGTGGGTGTGTGGGTGTGTGTGGGTCCAGCTTTCCCACGTGTCCTAATATAGTAACGCTAACTACGCTAACATTAGACGGTCATTATTGTCTCCATTAGTCCTGATACCGTAGCAACCCGAGCACCACAAACAGGCTAGCAGTGTCCTAGCATAGCCGGCTGGCAGCATAGATAGCTTCATGGCAATATAGAATGATATAGAATGATACTATAGCATGATTAGAACATCTTTATAGTATAGGGTATAGGGTCATAGTATAGTCACAGTGATAAAGTAAAGTGAATCACTGTATGGCTGGTAGCGAATATATATGATATTAACAATACAACAACATTATGTACTGCAAACCAGAGGTCAACGTTATTTCACTGTTACAGAAAACACAGAACAAACTCAAGAGACAACCACAGTGGTGATCCTACGTTTACACCCACACTAGTCTCTCTCTCTCTGTCTCTCTCCCCCTCTCCCCCCCTCTCTCTCTCTCTCTTCTCTCTCTCCTCTCTCTCTCTCTCTCTCTCTCTCTCTCTCTCTCTCTCTCTCTCTCTCCTCTCTCTCTCTCTCTCTCTCTCTCTCTCTCTCTCTCTCTCTCTCTCTCTGTCTCTCTCTCTCTCTCTGTCTCTCCCTCTCTTCTCTCTCTCTCTCTCTCGCTCTCCTGCCTCTCTCTCTCTCTCTCTCTCTCTCTCTCTCTCTCTCTCTCTCTCTCTCTCTGTCTCTGTCTCTCTCTCTCTCTCTCTCTCTCTCTCTCTCTCTCGCTCTCTCTCTCTCTGTCTCTCTCTCTCTCTCTCTCTCTCTCTCTCTCTCTCTCTCTCTCTCTGTCTCTCTCTCTCTCTCTGTCTCGCTCTCGCTCTCGCTCTCTCTCCTCTCTCTCTCTCTCTCTCGCTCTCTCTCTCTCTCTCTCTCTCTCTCTGTGAAACCAGCAGCCCAGCCCTTTGAGGAGAAGGAGATAAAGCTTTGTGTTTAATGAGTAACTGATTAAAAAATCAATCAAATACTGATAACCCCACCCTTTGTGACCCATACACACGTTACCACGCCTCCACCCTCTGTCTCCAACACGTCTCCACCCTTCATGTTGACTGTGGGGGTGGAGGGACCGACAGCTCATTCCTCTGAACAGAGGACCTCAGTGAAGCCTCCTTTCACAGACACACGAAACAAACCGCCCTGGTCATTCATGGACGGAGCCTTCCTCCTCCGTCGGGTTCCTGCGGAGCGCTGAGCTCTCCTCCGTCAGGTGGACTAGAACGGGAACTAGAAGTAGAACTACGTACTAGAACTAAGGGCTAGAACTAAGTACTAAAATAAGTCCTAAGAAAGAACTAAGAAATAAAGTAATGCTAAAAGAATGTTATCATAGGTGGAGTACTATAAGTACAAGTATATTAAGTCATGTTGAAAAGTATATTATTATAAGTGGAGTAGGCCTACTACAGTATTAGTAATAGTAGGCTAAATAAAGTCATGTTGAAAGGTATATTATTATAAGTGGAGTACATTTATTACTTGTATATCACGTGATGTCTAAAGTATATTATTAAAAGCTGACAATTAGTACTACTATATAAAGTGAAATGTGAAATCAAACGATATTATTCTAAGTATACTTTCAGAAACTCAATGGTTCTGGTTGCTATGCGTCAGACCCCGCCCGTCTTGCTCTCCAGCTGTCATAAAATAAACACCCTGATGTGCTGCTGCTGTGGAAGCGCGAATCTGGTTCCACTGGATCCACAGCGCCATCTAGTGGACACCCACGAAACACCTTGTTTACCTTTAGATAACGCTCACAACAGACAACGTTCCTCAACTCAATATACAGCCGAGACGCCGCGTCACCCTGAATGTGGTTTTATTGCACTTCATTAGATGAAGCAATGAGCTCATGGAGGATAGACTCGGCGTGCTTTATTAGACTATTGCATGAACATCCCCAAACCAGGAGCCCCACAGTATTTCCCGTGTTTTGATTCCATGTTTCCAGGGGAAACCTTTGAGTGCAACATTACATCTCGACGTCCTTCAGCTGTCGAGGTAAGAATAAAAAAAAATAAGTGAAGAACGGTCAATATCCAACTAGCGTAAAGCGGTAGTTTCTTCTGAGGTACGAATAAAATATTTACAACCAGACCACCAGGAAGCAGTTTGTGGGTGGAGGGCCTGAATGGCGTCAGGAGAACCTCCGTGTTGGTGGAGGAGAAAGTGATCAAAAACACAATGACCGACAAAGCATGGATCATACATATTTATTAACATGTTTAAGCCTTTTTGAAAATCTTCAATTATAATTATACCCTGATATTATTATATATATCTATATATAAATAAAGATTTGTTATAATTTAGGAGAACACTTTTCAAGATTCCAAGTCCTCTAAGGCCTAGATCTATTGCAAATGATGATGAATCCTTGTTGGGAAAATGCTGCCAAATCACAGGTTTGGATTGATTTAAACAAAATAAATACATGAAGCATGGTTCGAAGGTGTTGAAGCCTGGGTTCCCGATGGAGACTGACTCCAGCACAGGCGCTCACATGGATCAGGATTCAGGTCTGAATCAATGGTCTGTTTGGTCTTCTCGTCTACGTCTCCACCTTGCCTTCCAACGACTCATTCTTAAATCAATCACAAACTATTATAAACGTCTGAAATCCAAACTCAAAATGTTCCAGATTCAAGTCAATTACAGGCCAGGAAACAATTGGCTGCTATACCGTGAGAACTGTTCTCAGACCTGGAGAATCGCTCTCGGACCTGGAGAACCGTTCTCGGACCTGGAGAACCGCTCTCAGACCCGGAGAACCGCTCTCAGACCCGGAGAACCGCTCTCAGACCCGGAGAACCGCTCTCAGACCCGGAGAACCGCTCTCAGACCCGGAGAACCGCTCTCAGACCCGGAGAACCGCCCTCAGACCCGGAGAACCGCTCTCAGACCCGGAGAACCGCTCTCAGACCCGGAGAACCGCTCTCAGACCCGGAGAACCGCTCTCAGACTGATGTACAGTATGTGCAGTTGCTTCTCGTTCTGGTCCTGAGTCGAACAGTGCTGAATAAAAATAAAATACAAAATAGGTTCCAGTCAACTCCTCCTCCTCCTAGCTATCTAATCATTACATCAACATTTCCTATTGATTCAAAGAACTGTGCAATACACATAGAAAATAAAAAAACAGCAACTGTACATCCTTATCGCTGCTGTAAAATATAATATCAATTTATTATAAATAGGGACCCTGCCACTACAAACCCAGGTTCATCTAATAATGCATCAGGACTTATTGCTCGGTGCACACACTCTAGGGACGGGACAGAACCGCATGCCAGTGGACGTTAGTGAGAAGGGTCCCCTGACCTCAACAAACACTGTCCTGCCAACGTCTACAACACTCTTGATCCTGGCCCAGTCCCAGCCTCCGGTCGGCCTCCTCCACCCATTAGCCAAAGCTGCCGTTCTGTACCCAGAGGTGCTAACCAGATGGTAACTCAGACGCTGTTACCACGGAGCTCTGAGGCTTTTCTGAACTCTCGGTCACATGACATAGGCCTGGATGAGATGCTAGGCAGCCCTTGTGTCTTTTCAAGTATTAAACATATCCATCCTGTACACAGAGTCTGATGTACTTGGCAAAAAGGATCTTAAAGATGGATTCATTCAGTCGTCACTACAAATTCAGTCAAGGCTACGTTAGCTCCACGGACTGTGTGTTCCTTGGATATCCAAGAGCATTATTTGAGAAGCTTTACAGATAAGTTTAATCTCGCGTGGCCTGTGTGTTCCCGATTCCTTCACCACTATGTGATCATGCCTGGCAGCAGCAGAAGTTATGCTAACCTAGCATAACGCTAACATGCTAACGCAGCCTAAGGCTAACGTAGGTACTCTTAACAAAACCACAGTGCGATGGAAACTAGAGTAGAGTAGCAGGAGCGGAGGGCTTTCCTGTCGCTAATCTTAATGCTGCGACATGTTTACGGTAGCTGATGATTTATGCACTGAACAGTGTGCCATGTTCTGCCGCTAAACTAAACACAACCCCGCCAGGGTAGCTTACCCGCGCCCATGTACGGGCATAGCAGGGAGACTGGTGGTTGTCACCAAGCAGAGCTCCTCACCCACCACCAGCGTGTCACCGGGAGCCCGACAACACCTCCTGCTCTGCCTGCTTCACTGCCTGCTTCACTGCCTGCTGCACTGCCTTCCTCACAGGGGTGCTCTGGTCACCCAGAGGTCAGCCGGGGGGGTCACAGAGCGTGGACCCAGCTCAACCAGGACAGCGCCTCTCAGGAGAGGAACAGCCCATAATAATCAGGGGGAGGCTAGACTCCAGCGGAGCGGGGTGAAGGCCCACTCCATCCCGTCTCCGATCCTCCAAATTTAATTTTTCATGATTAGAAGTAGGGAACACACACACCGGACACTGTCTGTTGATAATCCCAACAATATAAATTATTCAGAACTGGCCACACCAGTTGCCATGGTATCCATCACCCCATTAAACATAAATGCTATATAAACCAGTTCTCTTTAAATAGAACAGACATCACGTCCCAGCCTCTGCCTGGCACTCAGAACGGTTCTCAAGTTCAACAACAGACTGTTGGTCCCAGGCCCCGGGGCCCCGGTCAGGGCTAGGGCCCCGGGCCCTAACCGGGGCCAGCCCTGACCGCGTCTCCAAGCCAAACCAGATGAAACGTGGACTACTCAATTGACAGGCTTTTGTTTTGGTGGCTCTAGATTTTGCACCTGGGCAGCCTTCACCATGACTAGCCCTCACTAACCCCAACTAACCCTAACCATGAATAACCCTCACTATCCCTAATCCTAACCAACCCTAAACCTCACTAGCCCTAACTAAATCTCACTAAGCCTAACCCTCATTCACCTAACGCTAACTAACCCTAGCCTTCACTGACACTAACCCTCACTAACCTGACCCTAACTAACCCTCACTCACCCTCCCCCTCTGTCCAATTCTTTGGTTGCCCTCATCTGGTGAATGGCGGGGTTACATTCAGAAGTCCTAGCGTCAGGTAACCTACTAACCTGACGCTAGCCCCGCAGGTTACTGCAGTACTAGGAAGTAAGGCTAGCTGTGGAATGAAGGTCAACCAGACACCTGTTTCTGTTGATGGCATGAACTCAATGGAGAGCAGCACACTTCATGCTGGGACTATATATATATATATATATATATATATATATATATATAAAACACGTGACAACATGAATCATGTTATCATATATTCAACACATGCGACAACATGAATCATGTTATGGATGATACAACATGAATCATGTCATGTATTCAGCCTGGATGATAACATGAATCATGGTGAAGCTGCCTTTGTGCTCTTCTTCTTATTATAAAGAA
This sequence comes from Melanogrammus aeglefinus, assembly GCA_900291075.1. Taxonomy (NCBI): domain Eukaryota; kingdom Metazoa; phylum Chordata; class Actinopteri; order Gadiformes; family Gadidae; genus Melanogrammus; species Melanogrammus aeglefinus. The sequence goes on along the minus strand of OLKM01002365.1, from coordinate 62,555 downwards.
TAATAATTGTTCAACCTCTCATTAACTAATGAGGGTGATCATAATAGTAATATATCAACAAAGTATTTTCGACTCTCAGCAGAGGGGTTTAAACCAAGGGACTAGTGAAGTTTAACCTTGAGCGTTTGTGCATCTAACTTGGAAAGTCTTTCAGGGCGGAGCAGAGGTCCTCTGCCCTCGTTGGAAGTCCTGTCCCCCCCCTCCAGGTGGGACTAGGCCACGCCCCTCCGTCAGGCCACGCCCCCGGGGGGGTAATTAGCCGCTGATCTGAGCAGCCTGCTCTTTCTCTGCCTTCTCCTTGGCTTTCTCCTTCTCATTCAGCTTCTCCTCCTTCTGCAGCATCACCATGATGTCTGCCACCTGATTGGTGGAGATGTCGATGTCCTCCTTGTCAATCAACTCCACCACCTGTAGGGATTGGACAGACTGCTGTAGCCGAGACCGCCCACTGTCCCGCAAGACCTCCTGTTCAACCTACCAAAACTTACTGAGCTGCTGAGGAGCTACAGTATTGGCCCTGTATAAGGACTACTGTGTACCTTAATGGCCAGCTAGTGGTGTTACAGTACCGCTACTAGGATACGTGTATCTGAATGAGGCAGCTAGTGGTGTTACAGTACCGCTAATAGGAGTACTGTGTATCTGAATGACCAGCTAGTGGTGTTACAGTACCGCTAATAGGAGTACTGTGTATCTGAATGGCTAGCTAGTGGTGTTACAGTACCGCTAATAGGAGTACTGTGTATCTGAATGGCTAGCTAGTGGTGTTACAGTACCGCTAATAGGAGTACTGTGTATCTGAATGGCTAGCTAGTGGTGTAACTTCAGACTGACTCGGCGCGTACCTTGATGACGTCGTCGATGTCGATCTTGCCGTCCTTGTTGTCGTCGAGGGCGGCCGCGATGCTCTGCAGTTTGTGTTCCGGAATGTTCTGGATCTGCTTCATCACGGCTATGAGCTCGTCGATGCTCACCAGGTTCTCCCTGAAGGTGTGGAAGAGACTGTACAACCATTACTAACTAGGTCAACTAGGTTAACTCACTAGCTGTACAACCATTACTAACTAGGTCAACTAGGTTAACTCACTAGGTTTACAACCATTACTAACTAGGTAAATTCACATGGTTAACTTACTAGGTTTACAACCACCACTAGTTTAACTCACTAGGTGTAAAACCACTATTCACTAGGATACACTAGGTTTACAACCCCAAGTCACTAGGTTAACCCACTAGGTGTACAACCACTGTTCACTAGGTAAACTCACTAGGTGTAAGACCGTTACTAACTAGGTTAACTCATGAGATTAACTCACTAGGTTAACAACCACCAGTCACTAGCTAAACTCACTAGGTGTCCAACAAGTATTCACTAGGATAACCCACTAGGTTAACTCACTAGGTTAACAACCACCAGTCACTAGGCTAACTCACCTGCCTCACTAGGTGTAAAACCACTACTCACTAGGTTAAATCACTAGGTGTAAAACCACTACCCACTAGTTTAACTCACTATAATTACAACCACTACTCACTAGGTCAACTCACTAGGTTAGTGTATTAACCAACAAATGAAAAGAGCTGATCTAAACACCCTGTGTGGTTATTGTACAAGTAAAGGCAGGGTAGCTACACTATATGAAGACATCGGACTGACTTATATGGAACAAAACTAAGCTATGACGTCATATTTCTCATTTGCGTAATTTATGTTATCTGTTATCGGTCATTGTTATGATGGCCGTTGACTGTTGCTGCTCGTCATGTGATTTGATTGGTTGATCCGTACCATATTATACTGTGATTGCATCAGTCTAGCAGCAAGGTTTTTGATTTATATACACTAGAAACTGCATTTCCATGACACTGCCCGTCGCATCAGCGTGAGACGAGCTGTTCTTGTGATTGCGTCGGTCTAGCAATCAAGGCCGTAAGCAGCAGTAGGTGGTAGCGCGGGTTGGCTGCCCTCCTGGCTGAGGCTCAGGGTGTTCCCTGAGCGAGGCGCGAATGTGTGCATGAATGTGTGTAGGAATGGGTGAATTAACGAGTGAATGATAGGCATTATGTGAAGCGCTTCGAGTGGCCAGTGTTTAGAAAAGGGCCGTATGAATGCAGTCCGTTTAAAGACCTATCTGAGGAACAGAACTCCATCACACTCTAGGTGTCATGGCCATCAGCCCCAAAAGGACCACAGCATTGGGGGTGAATGCACTGATTGACCACTTTCGCTGCAAATCCCAACAGGCGAATCGTTCTAATTATGCTTGCATTGCTCTAAACCGCAACATTTAATAACATTTAATAATTGTATTTATTCAGCCTATTAGCCAGGGATCATTGAATCTAGTTTGTCTCTAGTAGTATTATTGGTTATTGTTTATTGCGTCAAAATGTATTAGCCCCTGCTATAAACAAACTAGCCCCCGTAGCGCCCGCAATCAGAAATCTTTGGCGCCACTACTGCCAGTAAGTATAGTATTCAGTATATACAGTATAAGTATTGTACAATACTGTATTTAAAATTAGAAGCCATTCCATTGATTACTTTTGAATCAACTTTTAGTAAATTGCTCATTTGAAAACAGTTAGGTATCTAAATGGTTTGTTAATAAATATTTTGCAGAAAACTATTAAATGATTTTATGATGATGATTTTAATAATCCTTAATTTGATAAAGGATTATTACAAATGGTTAAACTAATGCAGAGTAGTAGAGCGAAGCTGGATTGGTAGTTGAAGATCCCCCATTAGCCTCGGTAGCTTACCTCCTTCCACCAGTACATCTATCATGGAATAATCTGAAACAGGTCAGCTGGTTAGGATCCGACCCCAATACATCACACCTCTGTCCTGCCTCTGCTTACTAACCAACCCTTACAGCGCTTTAATCTACCACAAACTAACCCACTTATAGCGCTAAAACTAGCCCCTTAACTAACACATCTTATAGCGCTAAAACTAGCCCCTAACTAACCACCTTATAGCGCTAAAACTAGCCCCTAAACTAACCACCTTATAGCGCTAAAACTAGCCCCTAACTAACCATCATACATAGATAAAACTAGCCACTAACTAAGCACCTTATAGCGCTAAAACTAGCCACTAACTAACCACCTTATAGCGCTAAAACTAGCCACTAACTAACCACCTTATAGTGCTAAAACTAGCCACTAACTAACCACCTTATAGTGCTAAAACTAGCCACTAACTAACCACCTTATAGCGCTAAAACTAGCCCCTAACTAACCACCTCATAGCGCTCAAACTAGCCCCTAACTAACCATCATACATAGTTAAAACTAGCCCCTAACTAACCACCTTATAGCGCTAAAAGTAGCCACTAACTAACCCTCATACAGCGTTAAAACTAGCCACTAACTAACCACCTTACAGCGCTATTACTAACCGCTAACTAACCTAAATACAGCACTATAACGAACTACTAAATTACCACCATACAGTGCTATAACTTACCCCTAACTAACTAACTTACCACCATATAGAGCTATAACTAACCACTAACTATCCCCGATACAGCGCCATAACTAACCACTAACTATCCCTGATACAGCGCCATAACTAACCACTAACTATCCCCGATACAGCGCCATAACTAACCACTAACTATCCCCGATACAGCGCCATAACTAACCACTAACTATCCCCGATACAGCGCCATAACTAACCACTAACTATCCCCGATACAGCGCCATAACTAACCACTAACTATCCCCGATACAGCGCCATAACTAACCACTAACTATCCCCGATACAGCGCCATAACTAACCACTAACTATCCCCGATACAGCGCCATAACTAACCACTAACTATCCCCGATACAGCGCCATAACTAACCACTAACTATCCCAGATATAGTGCCATAACTAACCACTAACTATCCCCGATACAGCGCCATAACTAACCACTAACCCTATCCCCGATACAGCTGCGCATAACTAACTACTTAACTATTCCCAGATATCCGTGCCATAACCAGCCACTAACTTATCCTCCGATACAGTGCCATAACTAACCACTAACTATCCCCGATACAGCGCCATAACTAACCACTAACTATCCCTGATACAGCGCTATAACTAACCACTAACTATCCCCAATACAGCGCCATAACTAACCACTAACTATCCCCGATACAGCGCCATAACTAACCACTAATTATCCCCGATACAGCGCCATAACTAACCACAACAACACGCTGTGCGTCGTCGGTCCAGTGTTGTCGGACGACCTTTGACCCTGACCCTTACCCCAAAGGTGGGCTGCTGCCCTGCTCCAGCTGTCCGTCCAGCACCTCCTTGTCCTTCTCCAGCACCTCCTTGTCCTTCTCCAGCTCCCCGATTATCTTCCCCACACGGAGGATCATGCGGTCCACGCGCTTGGCCAGACGCTTGCTGGCCTTGGACTCCTCCACCACCTCCTCCTGGCCCGTCTTAGACAGCTCCTTCTTCATCTCCTCCAGGTCCTGTGAACGGTTAGACACCTCTCGTGTTGTAGTCACGTTATGCCGTCCCGTGGTGTACCTAGGTGACACTCTAGTTGTTTCAGGGTGTTTTTAGTCACCTACAATATAGCACGGTCTCATATTACACCTCCCGTGTTACACCTCCCGTGTTACACCTCCATGTTACACCTCCTATGTTACACCTCCTGTTACACCTCCTACGTTACACCTCCTATGTTAATCTTGAAGTGTCGAGTATCGTCTGGTAGTGTCTAGTAGTGCCTAGTAGTGTGTGTAGGAGTGTGTAGTAGTGTGTAGGAGTGTGTAGTAGTGTGTAGGAGTGTGTAGTAGTGTGTAGGAGTGTGTAGTAGTATATAGTAGTGTGTAGGAGTGTGTAGTAGTGCCTAGTAGTGTGTAGGAGTGTGTAGTAGTGTGTAGGAGTGTGTAGTAGTATATAGTAGTGTGTAGGAGTGTGTAGTAGTGCCTAGTAGTGTGTAGGAGTGTGTAGTAGTGTGTAGGAGTGTGTAGTAGTATATAGTAGTGTGTAGTAGTGCCTAGTAGCGTGTAGGAGTGTGTAGGAGTGTGTAGTAGTATACAGTAGTGTGTAGGAGTGTGTAGTAGTGCCTAGTAGTGTGTAGGAGTGTGTAGTAGTGTGTAGGAGTGTGTAGTAGTATGTAGTAGTGTGCAGGAGTGTGTAGTAGTGTGTAGGAGTGTGTAGTAGTGTGTAGTAGTGTGTAGGAGTGTGTAGTAGTGTGTAGTAGTCAGTGGCGGCTGGTGGTTTTTAAAGTGAGTGAGGAAGGACTGCGATGACAACCTTGGCTGCCATTGGCCTGCTTCACTGTTAGTGGCGTATGGTGGTGTGTAGTAGTAGTGTGTAGGTCTGTAGTAGTGTGTAGTAGTTAGTGGCGTATGGTGGTGTGTAGTAGTAGTGTGTAGGTCTGTAGTAGTGTGTAGTAGTTAGTGCCGTATGGTGGTGTAACTAGGTGACACTCAAGTTGTTTCAGGGTGTTTTGGTGAACTAAAAAATAGCACGGTCGGATAATTATGTAAATTGATACAAATCCACCAGGGGCAGCATTGTACTTTGAAAGCTGGTGTGCAGCATGTCCTGGACTACAAGGGCAGAAGGAAAGGATGCACAGCCAATTAGTCAAATCAGGCCTACTCAACTACGATTTGTAATTTCTAAATAATGGCCTATTTTTGCCCTCAATGACTGAAGCTATTGGTTGTAATTTGGCTATGTTTATTTTCAGCTACAATTGTTTTAAGAAAAATGAAGAGACAAAACCAAAAGTGATGCCATTTAACGGTCAGAGCAACAAACAACAAGAACATTATTTCACAACTATTCATATGGGCTGTAAGCCTAACATTGTTTGAGGCAAATGTGGATGTTAATGGATGTTTCACAATGTTGGTCATGGTGTTAAGCCAGTTAAGATTGAGGGACTTCATTTATAGATCAAGTCAACCCCCCTCGCGGGCTTCCGTAGCCCGGCCGCGGGGAACCGAAACGTTGCTCTGTTTGTCAATATAAGCTAACAGAGCCGCACTGTACCGCAACGACCCGTAGCGCACCGCTCGGTGGAAACGAGGTATACGACTGAGCGGGTTCGTTGGTTCTCGCAGCATAGACTTGAGGGGATAACCCCTCCCTCCGGGCTGCTCCACGGCCAGGACTCCTGCCTATTGGTTCATAGCACAACCAGGGCTCCAGCCTATCCCTGAACAGACGTAGGCGGGATCCAGATCCCTTAGCTACAGGGTATCTGCTGGTTTCAGCAAGTCAAATTTAAGACTTTTTAAGACCTTTTTAATACCACCTTGAATAAAATTTACGACCTGAAACACGCTATGGTGGGGGTTGGCAACAGACGCGAGCGAACTTCGGAAACGAACGTCTTCCAGCCAACTGTTCTTGAATTTGCACCTACCCATTGTCGCAGACTAGCTAGCAAGCACGCAGATAATCGTTTATATATGCAGCTAGCAAGAAAGAAGCCTCTCTACATGTCCGTCCTGAAAAGTCCCACGAGAAAAATAAAAAAATAAATAGTCCTGCCCCGATAAATTTATAAGACTTTTTAAGACTTTTTAAGGATGCGCGGACACCCTGTAGCTATTCATACCAACTCAGAGGAGGACTTTCGTCCTCTCTCCCATATAACATTACATAAACAAAGGCATTAAAGTAGCCATATTTAAGGACATTAATCAGCAGTCTGGACAATCTACATTTTTTATTCTAAACAATGTTAAGGAGGATCTTACTCCCTCTCCTCACTGGAGACGCCTCTGTTGGTAGTAGTGTGTAGGAGTGTGTAGTAGTGTGTCTAGTAGTGTGTAGTGTGTGTAGTGTGTGTAGTAGGGTCTAGGAGTGTGTAGTGTGTATAGTAGGGTCTAGGAGTGTGTAGTGTGTGTAGTAGGGTCTAGGAGTGTGTAGTGTGTGTAGTGTGTGTAGTAGGGTCTAGGAGTGTGTAGTGTGTGTAGTAGGGTCTAGGAGTGTGTAGTGTGTGTAGTAGGGTCTAGGAGTGTGTAGTGTGTGTAGTAGGGTCTAGGAGTGTGTAGTGTGTGTAGTGTGTGTAGTAGGGTCTAGTAGTGTGTAGTGTGTTTAGTAGGGTCTAGGAGTGTGTAGTGTGTGTAGTAGGGTCTAGGAGTGTGTAGTGTGTGTAGTAGGGTCTAGGAGTGTGTAGTGTGTGTAGTAGGGTCTAGGAGTGTGTAGTGTGTGTAGTGTGTGTAGTAGGGTCTAGGAGTGTGTAGTGTGTGTAGTGTGTGTAGTAGGGTCTAGTAGTGTGTAGTGTGTGTAGTAGGGTCTAGGAGTGTGTAGTGTGTGTAGTAGGGTCTAGGAGTGTGTGTACCTCATTGTACTCCTGGACGTCATCCTTCAGCTCCTCCAGCTCTTCCTTCTCCAGGGTGAGGAGTCTCTTCTGCTCCTTCAGCTTGGAGCAGGCGTCACTCAGCAGGTCGATCTCCTCCTTGGTGATCTCCTCCCCCTGCAGCAGGACCACAGCTCAAATACAAACCCCTCCTGTCCTCCCATCACCTCCCGGTCCTCCCACCACCTCCTCTCCTCCCACCACCTCCTCTGCTCCCATCACCTCCTGGTCCTCCCATCACCTCCTCTCCTCCCACCACCTCCTCTCCTCCCACCACCTCCTCTCCTCCCACCACCTCCTCTCCTCCCACCACCTCCTCTGCTCCCATCACCTCCTCTCCTCCCATCACCTCCCGGTCCTCCCATCACCTCCTCTCCTCCCACCACCTCCTCTCCTCCCATCACCTCCTCTCCTCCATCACCTCCACTCCTCCATCACCTCCTGGTCCTCACCCCCCACTGATCCTAGTTATATCTATAGTGTGTATATCTATAATGTGTATATCTATAGTGTGTATATCTATAGTGTGTATATCTATAGTGTGTATATCTATAGTGACATTACCTTGATGCCCTCCAGGTTGGGGGCGGAGTCTCGGAGCATGTCGTTGGAGGCCGAGGAGTCACTCAGCAGTTCTCCTTCCTGTGGAACGAACCACCGACACAATACTCAGACCTCAAGTAAACGTCTTGTTCATTCAATAACTGCTACTCAAGCAATGCCCTAGTGATGGAGACTAGCATGTAGCTCGCTCTCAACGCTGTAGGGGGCTCACTAGAGACTAGCATGTAGCTCCTCTAACAGCCTGTAGGGGGCTCACTAGAGACTAGCATGTAGCTCCTCTAACAGCCTCTAGGGGGCTCACTAGAGACTAGCATGTAGCTCCTCTAACAGCCTCTAGGGGGCTCACTAGAGACTAGCATGTAGCTCCTCTAACAGCCTCTAGGGGGCTCACTAGGAACTAGCATGTATTTCCTCTAACAGCCTCTAGGGGGCTCACTAGAGACTAGCATGCAGTTCTCCTAACGGCCCCTAGGGGGCTCAAGTCGAACGCAAAAAGACCCGCCACCATTCAAAGTCAATGGATTTACTTCTCGTTTAACAAAGGAAATGCATTTGGTCTTCATTTGGTTAGAAACCCACTGGCTGGTTCATCTGTCTAGGGTTTATTTTGATGCGTCCCATGAGACACTTGTATATCATTAAAAAGATATTAAGGGTTGAATAATTAATGAGTTGTGGACATAGAATAGTGCAAGGGGCCCTCAATGTTCAGCTTGGGGCCGCTCTGCTGCTGGTATTAAACAGCTCAACCACGTTCCACAGTGTGAAATACCGTCTTCATAACAGCTGTGTAAACCAACACTCGAGTTAGCGTCTAAGATAGAAATCCAGGGAGGGGTCATGGGGGGGTGCAGTACCCTGATGGTCCTCTGGGCGGCGTCGGCCAGCCTCTCCATCTCTCGCTCCTTGTTGTCCTGGCGGATGACGGCCTCCTCCTGCAGGGTGCTCTCCACCTTGCTCTTGTGGTCCACCTTGGAGAGCTCCATCTCAGCCGCCATCAACTCCGCTTCCCTGGTCTGGACCGAGGCCTCCAGCCGGTCAGTGCACCTCTCTCTGTCTGTCTGTCTGTCTGTCTGTGTGTGTCTCTCTTTCTGTGTATGTGTCTGTGTGTCTCTCTTTCTCTATGTGTGTCTGAGTCTGTCTCTATTTTTCAGTGTGCGTGTGTGTCTGTCTCTTACTAAGTGTGTGTCTCTTTCTCAGTGTGTGTGTGTGTGTGTGTCTCTTTCTCAGTGTGTGTGTGTGTGTCTCTCTTTCTCAGTGTGAGTGTGTCTCTTTCTCAGTGTGGGATTGTCTCTTTCTCAGTGTGTGGGATTGTCTCTTTCTCAGTGTGTGTGTGTGTGTGTGTGTGTGTGTGTGTGTGTGTGTGTGTGTGTGTGTGTGTGTGTGTGTGTGTGTGTGTGTGTGGTGGTACGTACCACCATCTCGGGCAGGGTCTGCAGGGTGGTCTTGAGCTGGTCAGCGGGGGACAGCGTGTCGGGGAGGAACATGGCTCTGGACAGCAGCAGCAGGGAGGTGGGGATCTGCTGCTTCAGGTGGAGCTCCAGCCACTGGGACCAGGGACAGACATCACATACATCATGTATACATTACATAGGATATGATAGACATCACATACATCATGTATACATTACATAGGATATGATAGACATTATATACATTATTATGTATACATTACATAGGATATGATAGACATTATATACATTATGTATACATTACATAGGATATGATAGACATTATATACATTATTATGTATACATTACATAGGATATGATAGACATTATATACATTATGTATAATATATACATTACATAGGATATGATCTAATGTTATATCATATACATTATAGAGGATATATTATATCAAAAACATTATATAGGATCTTATATTATCATATACATTAAATAGGATATGATGTGTATTATATGATACATTATATATGATATAAACATTATATGGGATCTAATGTATATTATATCATATACATTATAGAGGATATTATGTTCATTATATAAGATATACATTATATAGGGTATGATAGGGTATGAACTACCAAACACATCCATCATTTGACACAAAATATACCAGAACACAATGATCTAACTGACCATGTGTCCTATGGCAGCACCGTGTGATTCTGCCGTACCCTATAGTGATGTCATAGCTAATGTGATGATGTCATATACGACGGGGTTACCTGGCTGAGCTGCTCCCGGAGGCGGACCTCCGTGACCCCCAGGGACCTCATCCCCCTGACCCGGCAGGCCGCCTGCACCTCCGTCACGTTCAGACTCTCCACCCCCTCCTCCGCGATCAGCTACACACGCACACGCACACAACACACACATGCATACAACACACACACGCACACACACACGCACACGCACCACACACACACACACACACACACACACACACACACACACACACACACACACACACGCATTAGTAAGCCAGATATCAAAAGTTCTGTGCTGCGCTTTTACTTTGTGAACATGTTCAGAAGACAGGGGAGGGGGGCTTTTATTGTGGAGCAGACCTTGTCGTCGGCTCGGATGGTGCGCAGCTTCATGATGAGCTGGAAGCGCAGGAAGTTGTTGGTGCCGATGGACTGCAGCTCCAGCAGCCGGCAGAGCGCCACCAGCTGGGGGCGCGTCAGGTTGTCCAGGGTCAGCTCGTCCTCAAACAGCTTGGAGAAGCGCAGGATCTGCTCGTTGCTGGGCCGCTCGCCGGAGTCCCTGATCTGGGACAGGGCACCGTCAGATCATCACCGACATCATCATCTATCACCATACATCATCTATCACCAGTACCACCGACATCATCATCTATCACCACACATCATCATCCATCACCAGCACCCAGCACCACCGACATCATCATCCATCACCAGTACCACTGACATCATCATCATCTATCACCACCCATCATCATCTATCACCACACATCATCATCCATCACCAGCACCCAGCACCACCGGCATCATCATCTATCACCAGCAACACCGACATCATCATCTATCACCACCCAACATCATCTATCACCAGCAACACCGACATCATCATCATCATCATCATCTATCACCAACATCATCATCTATCACCCCCCCATCATCATCATCATCTATACCCACCCATCATCATCTATCCCCAACACCACCACCACTGACACCATCATCTATCAGCCCCAACATCATCATCTATCACCACCCATCACCATCTGCCCCCCCCCCCGACATCATCATCTACATTAACCTACATCATCATCATCCAGCCCCACCAGCCAACACACGCCTGGAGGGACCCCCACTGGGGGGGCTCAGGTCACACCTCTAGGACCCTTTGAGAGGAGAGCTGTAATTCACTGTGTGTGTGTGTGTGTGTGTGGTGTGTAGGTGTGTGTGTGTGTGTGTGTGTGTGTGTGTGTGTGTGTGTGTGTGTGTGTGTGTGTGTGTGTGTGTGTGTGTGTGTGTTACCATCTGGAAGAAGGTGGAGAACTCCTTGGTGACGCTGCTCTTAGAGGCCTTGTTCCTCAGGGCGATCTCCTCCACCGTGTCCTGGAGGAACTTGGCCATCTCCAGCTTCACGCGCAGCTCCTTCTTCAGACGCTCCTCCTACAACGACCACCACCCCCGCACGGTTACCATGACAGCATTGTGTACCTCCTGGCACTTATTGTATGTCATACGTCCTGGCACTCGCCGTATTGTAAGTCACTTTGGTTTAAGCGTCTGCTAAAGGCCCTAAATGTAACGTAATGACCTCACTCCACCGCCGCTTGGACCCTGTGTGCACCGTCCTTCTCTCTGCACGCGCTCACATCGCTGACCTCTGCTGTCTGGAGCCAGCATTTCCCTGACTGCACTTTGCCATACTTCAATTAAAACACAGAATGAATACGTTTATTTATTAAGTAGGACCCGTGTCTAGAGCTGAGTGGCCGAGATGGAGTCTAATGTTGACCCGTTTCTTTCTTATTGATCCGTTTCGAGTGAAAGTAAGAATGGGTCTGTGTTCGTCCTCTGAGTAGAGCCTTTATATATCCAGAGTAGATTAATGGGCCTTTATTCTTCCATAGGGAGCCGCCATGTTTCTACACAGCAGAGTGTGTGTGCGTGTTTGTCTGATTGTGCCTGTGACTGTGAGTGTGAGTACGCGTGTGTGTGTGTGCGTGTGTGTGTGTGTGTGTGTGTGTGTGTGTGTGTGTGTGTGTGTGTGTGTGTGTGTGTGTGTGTGTGTGTGTGTGTGTGTGTGTGTGTGTGTGTGTGTGTGTGTGTGTGTGTGTGAGTGAGCGTACCTTCTTGGACTTGGTTTCAAAGGTGGAGGGCAGCATGTTGGGGAAGAGCTTGAGGGCGACGGGAAGCAGGAACTCCATGAAGGGAACGATGATGAACACCAGGAAGGGGAGGAGTCGGAACACGTCCGCACATGTCCGCAGGAACTGGACAACACACAAAAAGGTTCTTCATTTCATCACCATCAGGATAATAATAGTGAGTCTCATGAATAAAACATTTGTCCTTTGTCCTAACAAGTATCTTGTCCTAACAAGTATCAGACCTTAACATATTTAACCAGGTGCTACAGAGATCCACCAGCTAAAGGTCACAGTTCAACCACACTGCAGCAGGTAGGACTGGGTGACCGTTCACACCTAAAGCTATAAAGCGTTTGGAGCGATAAAACGCCCTTTCACTATCTATTAGACATTTACAGCTTTACAGGCTGTAAAGCTGTAAATGGGAGTTGAAATCAGCTCAACTCTATGCAAATGAGCTAGCAGCGTTTCGGCTGTAAATGACCGGCAGCCAATCAGAATGCAGATGTCTCTGGCCGGCGTGGGTCCCAGTCAACATACGCGCCAGAGCGATATGAGCCGTGAATACTTTTGACAGCGTTGCGTTTGGAGCAATTCAGGGATCTTGCGTCTTTATAGCTTTTGGTGTGAACGCACAGAGCTGCTCTAGAAGGCCTACAGGTAGGGCTTAGAGCTGCTCTAGAAGGCCTACAGGTAGGGCTTAGGGCTGCTCTAGAAGGCCTACAGGTAGGGCTTAGAGCTGCTCTAGAAGGCCTACAGGTAGGGCTTAGGGCTGCTCTAAGAAGGCCTACAGGTAGGGCTTAGAGCTGCTCTAGAAGGCCTACAGGTAGGGCTTAGAGCTGCGCCATAGGAGGCCTACAGGTAGGGCTTAGAGCTGCTCTAGAAAGCCTACAGGTAGGGCTTAGAGCTGCCCCTCTAGGAGTCAGGGAGCGGCCAGGGACAGGAAGAGGGCCTCACCTGGCGCCGCTCGCGGCGGGACAGCGGCTGCCCGTTGAGCACCCTCCACAGCATGCGCCCCGCGATGGTGGTGTCGATCCACAGCAGGCGGAAGCCGTGGTAGTAGTGCTTGACCTCGTCCGCCACCCACTGGCTCACGGTGCGCCGGGCCGGCCCCGCCTCCGCGGAGGGGCTGTACACCGGGCCCCCGTCCTCCATCTTCTTGTTGTGCTCCTTCAGCGAGCGCAGGGACTTCTCCACCTTGGAGTCGTCCAGGCGCCTCCGGGTGGTGTGGAGCCCGCGGACCCCCCAGCGGGCCGGGGGCGGGGCCAGGGTGGCGCGGAGGCGGAGCGCGTCGAGGCCGGCCCAGCTGGGGCCGTCGGCCCGGGGGAAGACGGGGAGGGGGGCCGCGACCACGGCGACAGGAGCCCCGTCCAGCCTGCAGGACCGACAGCATTAATGAGAAACCAAACAAAGGCTCTAAACAGGAGGCCGCCCCCTCCTCTGGTCTACAGGAGGGCAGCACCTCCTCCTCTGGTCTACAGGAGGGCAGCACCTCCTCCTCTGGTCTACAGGAGGGCAGCACCTCCTCCTCTGGTCTACAGGAGGGCAGCACCTCCTCCTCTGGTCTACAGGAGGGCAGCACCTCCTCCTCTGGTCTACAGGAGGGCGGCACTCCTCCTCTGGTCTACAGGAGGGCGAGCACCTGTCTCTGGTCTACAGGCGGCAGCACCTCCTCCTCTGGTCTACAGGAGGCTCCTCCTCCTCTGGTCTACAGGAGGGCAGCACCTCTCCTCCTCTGGTCTACAGGAGGGCAGCACCTCCTCCTCTGGTCTACAGGAGGGCAGCACCTCCTCCTCTGGTCTACAGGAGGGCAGCACCTCCTCCTCTGGTCTACAGGAGGGCAGCACCTCCTCCTCTGGTCTACAGGAGGGCAGCACCTCCTCCTCCTCTGGTCTACAGGAGGGCAGCACCTCCTCCTCTGGTCTACAGGAGGGCAGCACCTCCTCCTCTGGTCTACAGGAGGCCTCCTCCTCCTCTGGTCTACAGGAGGGCAGCACCTCCTCCTCCTCTGGTCTACAGGAGGGCAGCACCTCCTCCTCCTCTGGTCTACAGGAGGGCAGCACCTCCTCCTCTGGTCTACAGGAGGGCAGCACCTCCTCCTCTGGTCTACAGGAGGGCAGCACCTCCTCCTCTGGTCTACAGGAGGGCAGCACCTCCTCCTCCTCTGGTCTACAGGAGGCCACCTCCTCCTCTGGTCTACAGGAGGGCAGCGCCTCCTCCTCCTCTGGTCTACAGGAGGGCAGCGCCTCCTCCTCCTCTGGTCTACAGGAGGCCTCCTCCTCCTCCTCTGGTCTACAGGAGGGCAGCACTTCCACCTCTGGTCTACAGGAGGGCAGCACCTCCTCCTCCTCTGGTCTACAGGAGGGCAGCACCTCCTCCTCTGGTCTACAGGAGGGCAGCACCTCCTCCTCCTCTGGTCTACAGGAGGGCAGCACCTCCTCCTCCTCTGGTCTACAGGAGGGCAGCACCTCCTCCTCTGGTCTACAGGAGGGCAGCACCTCCTCCTCCTCTGGTCTACAGGAGGGCAGCACCTCCTCCTCCTCTGGTCTACAGGAGGGCAGCACCTCCTCCTCCTCTGGTCTACAGGAGGGCAGCACCTCCTCCTCCTCTGGTCTACAGGAGGGCAGCACCTCCTCCTCTGGTCTACAGGAGGGCAGCACCTCCTCCTCCTCTGGTCTACAGGAGGGCAGCCGGAGGCAGCACCTCCTCCTCCTCTGGTCTACAGGAGGGCAGCACCTCCTCCTCCTCTGGTCTACAGGAGGGCAGCGCCTCCTCCTCCTCTGGTCTACAGGAGGGCAGCACCTCCTCCTCCTCTGGTCTACAGGAGGGCACCTCCTCCTCCTCTGGTCTACAGGAGGGCAGCACCTCCTCCTCTGGTCTACAGGAGGCCTCCTCCTCCTCCTCTGGTCTACAGGAGGCCTCCTCCTCCTCTGGTCTACAGGAGGGCAGCACCTCCTCCTCTGGTCTACAGGAGGGCAGCGCCTCCTCCTCTGGTCTACAGGAGGGCAGCACCTCCTCCTCCTCTGGTCTACAGGAGGGCAGCACCTCCTCCTCCTCTGGTCTACAGGAGGGCAGCACCTCCTCCTCCTCTGGTCTACAGGAGGGCAGCACCTCCTCCTCCTCTGGTCTACAGGAGGGCAGCACCTCCTCCTCCTCTGGTCTACAGGAGGGCAGCACCTCCTCTGATCGAGAAGTGTTAGTGTTCAGAAGGGTTTCAGTGTTTAAAGTGTTTTATTGTTTCAATGTTTAGAAAGGGTTTTAGTGTGTTAGCGTGTTTGTGTTGCTGTATTGAGAAGGGTTATAGTTAAGACGTGTTAGGAAGTGTGCTAGTGTTTGGAGCTGTTTCAGTGTTTAGAGCTGTTTCAGTGTTTAGAGCTGTTTCAGTGTTTGGAGCTGTTTCAGTGTTTGGAGCTGTTTCTGTGTTTCGGGCTGTTTCAGTGTTTAGAGCTGTTTCAGTGTTTCGGGCTGTTTCAGTGTTTCGGGCTGTTTCAGTGTTTCGGTCTGTTTCAGTGTTTCGGGCTGTTTCTGTGTTTCGGGCTGTTTCTGTGTTTCGGGCTGTTTCAGTGTTTGGAGCTGTTTCAGTGTTTCGGGCTGTTTCAGTGTTTCGGGCTGTTTCAGTGTTTAGAGCTGTTTCTGTGTTTGGAGCTGTTTCAGTGTTTAGAGCTGTTTCAGTGTTTAGAAGGGTGCTGCTTACTTTGGACTGAGCAGTCTGAGAGCGTGGAGCTGAAACCGGCGCCATCTTGTCGGTTCGCTGTAACACACAAGAAAATAAGTCAACAGCTGTTTCCTGATAATAGACGCACGCCCAGACGCACACGCACTATCTAACCTCAGGGACACCCTACACTGATCTCGGAGGAGCCGGGGATCGAACTTGCAACCTTCCGGTTGTTAGTCACCGCGCTCTACCTCCTGAGCCACATGCCGCGCATGTAGTGTGCTGGTTGTATGGTCAGAAAATGTTGGAAAACTACTTGAGCCGAGCTGTAATCGAAGCCAAAGAAATAAGAGGGGGAACAATCATTGTGTTGTGGCATTCTGTTCAGGCCCTACGAGTTAAGAGTTAGCTTCCTGCTGTTTATAACATCAACGCTGGAGTCATTTAACAGGCTCACTAATCCAAAGCAATTTAATTAGTGTGTTTAGTCCCCGACCATATGCCAACATGCTGTACAGGGCAGGATGCTGGGAGGTCAACTGTAGACGGAAGACATTGGGGTTAGAACCCAGGTGACTAAAAATCCATCTTTGTTGCCCGGTTCTGATTCTGATTTACCGTACCTATTTCTCATTTCCCCCTTGGCTTAATTTTTGGTTGCAGACAAAACCTCAACATGGACCAACAATCATCTCCATTGAGATGTTTACATTTAGGGCATTTAGCAGACGCTTTTATCCAAAGCGACTTACAATAAGTACATTTGTCATAAGAAAGTGAAACAAGATATCGCTGTCAGTACAATGGGGATGTTGATAGAGCCAAGTGCAAAGCACCAACAATCGCTAGGTTAACCCATTCCCCATATACAACGGGATATGGTGGACCTTCCAATAGAGAAGAAGGCAGCAATCACCACAGAGATATCCCTAATCTGCTCCAGCTGACTCCTGATTGGACAGTACGGGGGTCAAAGGTCATCCAACCGACCTAAGGTCAGCCAGTCAGATGGTTTTCATTCGGTCATTCAACTTGCAGGGTTTGTCCCTTCCTCTTTATATCTTCCCAATAACTAGTCTACATGCATAGGTCTACCGGCCAGATAGCTGTGGCCTGCTCGAAAGGTTGGTAGACATGATTCTTTTGAAGCTTTCATTGGGAAATAAAAAAATTCCTCTATTCCAATCAGTCAATCAGACTTTAAACAGAGTCCTTGTTTCTACGGTATATCAGAAGTTAATTAATCCAATCCTGGTTCCTATATCAGAAGTTAATTAACTCTATCCTGCTTCCTGCCCCACTAAACCCAGTCCTCATACACCAGAACACTAAACCCAGTCCTCATCATACACCAGACCACTAAACCCAGTCCTCATCATACACCAGACCACTAAACCCAGTCCTCATACACCAGACACACTAAACCCAGTCCACACCCTACACCAGACCACTAAACCCAGTCCTCATCATACACCAGACCACTAAACCCAGTCCTCGTCATCATACAGCAGAACACTTTTCAGCCACATTTCCACAGTCGGTTCAGTCTGCAAAGGTGCGGCACGGGGCGCATTTCCAAGCCAAAAGTGAACGAGATCCGGACTGTCCTACATTGTTGCTCTTTGTTCATTGTGTCACATTCTTAGTTTTCCTTGGATTTATTAGCACACTGGGTCGGGCTGCTATGGGGTCACAGGGTATCTGCAGGTTTCAGCAAGTCCAAATTAAGACTTTTTAAGACCTTTTTAAATACCACCTTGAATTAAATTTAAGACCTAAAACAGGCGATGGTGGGGGGGGATCCCACTGTATTATAACCCAAGCATAGCATGTGCGTCACTCAATGAGACTCATTCAAGTTTACTTTTTTGTCTGTTTATTTAACATAAAGTGATACTCAGTGCTCTGTGGTTCAAAAGCTGTCAGTACAAGTGCAGTTTAACAGCATGTCCTTCCTGAAAAGCCCCACGAGAAAAAATAAATAAAAAATAGTATTTAAAAACCAGCATATGACATTTGTAACGAATTTAAGACTTTTTAAGGCCTTAAATTTAGAAACTTTGGAGCAGCCCTAAGCCCTATTGTAGGCCTTTTATGGAGAAGCCCTAAGCCCTACCTGTACACCTCCCATGAGGATCTAAGCCCTACCTGTAGGCCTCCCACGAGGATCTAAGCCCTACCTGTAGGCCTCCTAGCGGAGCAGCCCTCAACCCTACTTGCTGCCAGTCAAACAGTAGGCTTCCTAGAGAAGCCTACGGAAGTTTATTGTTATGTACCACATAAACACATTAGTTCTCTGCATGTGGCCCATCACTAGCAGAGGCCAGGGACCCACTCGCGGTTCCTGCCCAAGTAAACGAGCAGACGTCTTCTTTATGCAGTGGGAGGAGCCTGGTGCAGCCGCAAGAAACCCATGTGAACACGGGACCCCCCCCCCCCCGCCTCTTTTTGTGACATTAACTGACACAATGAAGAAAGAACCAGAGGTCAGAACATGTTACTAATTTTCTCTGACTGAAAAGGCTTAACATTGATTACAGACATTATTATCTGGGGAATGTGATTCGGCAATAACAGAACATCTTCAGGCGGCGAGAGAAGTCGAACAGAGCCGAGAAAAGCCGAGCGCTTCCCGTCCTCAGGTGACCGCCTCTCATGACGCGCTCTGGGCCTACCTGGTCTCGCGATAAACAGCTTGACCCACGGCGCAACTACTTCTAACTGTTCCTCACACACACACACACACACACACACACACCACACACACACACACACCACACACACACACACACACACACACCACACACACACACACACACACACACACACACACACACACACACACACACACACACACACACACACACACACACACACACACACACACACACACACACACACACACACACACAAACAAAGAGTAATCACCGATGTCACCAATGACTGTTCTGTCCGACAGTTTTGGTTTCTGACAGCCGTCGGAAAGATCAGAAAACGGGGTCATGCCGTCGGTCATCGCTCACATTGACGATCCGACCAGCACAAAAAGGATTGTTCTGGAGGGCGAGCCGCGATCCTTCCTCATTGACTGGCCACACAAAGCTCACACATGTCAGTGTTTGACGTCCTTACCTTTTCTCAACTCGTTCTTCAGGGACCGCGATGTTTTCACCAGCTGTATACGACCCCTCGTTAACAGGATTAACGCCATGCGGAGGACGATCGATCTCAATAAAGATCGATCACAATAACGGTTAACTTAAGTGATGCTAGCTGGCTAGCGGCTAGTGGATCCGAACGTGGGACGGAAGGTTACATAGGAGGATAAACAACCCCGAGCTGGAGCCGTACTGGGGATGCGGGGTGTCGATAGCGTAGGGTGGTGAGTCGATCCTCTTCCTCCTCTCTGACAGCAACCCGGTGACGTAGGATGACAGGCCACACCCTGCGTGCACACAGGCCACGCCCCCTGTATATATCCCTCCCTGCAAAGACGATTCATTTTATAAAACTAATTATTGGTCAAACGTATTCTGAGAATAACCTCAGATTATGATGTAATTCAATCATTATAATCTGATCAATAACAATTGTTATAAAATAAAAGACGAGGTAAATCCCCTTTGAGTCGCACCGTGCGGAAGGCCGCCCCCTGTCGGCGGACGTCGGACTGCAGCGGTCACACAAAGCCTTTCTAGAATAACCACTTCGGTTTCGGGATAAAGTCTGATAGCTTTGATTAAGAACATGTGACTTAACTTCATATGTAATCTGCTGAAAACTGAAACGCGTTAAATGCTTTGATTATCCAGATTTGACCCATCTTTTAGTCTGTTTTAGAAAGGACCGGTTGGAAGTTGGAACGCACTGCGGCTCCCGGCCAATCAGAAGTGAGTATTTTTCGCGCTGGTCGGAGCAGAGTTTTGAGTTTCCCGCTTGAGATAAACCTCTGATGGACTTTATCACTTTTATCCGTTGAGGAGGAATTTAACAGGTAACAGCAGATCAACCGCCATCTACGTATTATGACTTTTGGGGAAAATGCAATGGCATGACTTTGTGTAAACACACTTGTGAGTCTTTGGCGGCCGTAGAGTTACTGTTAACGCTAGCCCCGTACCACCCTAGTGCTAACCCATGAGCCCAAGAGCGAACGGTGCTGCTAGTAGCTTAGCACTAGTGCTAACGGAGTTGCTAGTAGCTTAGCACTAGCGCTAACGGGGCTAAGCCATCTCTTGGGTCATCATGTAGGTGTTTGAATGAGCTGTCATGCCGGACCCGGCAGCGACAGTGTATATCGCCCACTGACACACTGCATTGCTGTTTAGTTGATGCCGGATTCATTTCTCAGTGGTGCATAAAGTACTCCGAGCGCCGGATGGTCGGTTCCCGGGGATGTCTATTTACCGGGGGGGGCTGACCATGGAGTGGGGTTTGACGGCTCTTGTTCTGAGCCCATCACGGGAGTGTTGCTCCGGGGGTTAGCCGGAGCCCGTGTAGTCGGGACATTTCCGAATAATGGGGCTAGCCTCAAGTAGATGGGGTCTAAAACACGGAAAGAATGACCGAAACGGCTCAAGTCATAGAAGCACAACGACTTCGGTTATGTGAGAGAGACGCTTATTTCATTTTGAACATTATGGATGGTATCCACTCCCATCTGCTCTCTTTAGGGGGTAAAGTACTGCTAGCCAGTAGCAATCAACCCGTCTGCATGCGGCGTCCTGGCGCCCTTCCTCCCCATTGATCACCGCTAGGAGTGAGCCCCCGTACCTGTACAGCTAGGAGTGAGCGCTCTCTATACACATAGAGCTAGGAGTGAGCATCTGATCACAGAGCTAGGAGCTAATCTCTTGACATATAGATGGTTGAAGGCCTCTGTCCAGATGGACGATGATTAACACTGTTTTCCCTAACACTCGCAGTGAACGACCGGCGTGCCAAATTGTTCTAAACAATTATTGATTCAATGTATTTAAAAAAAATAGCAGATTGTTGATTGTGTTATTTGAATTTCTGTAGAGAATAATGCCACCACAGGTGCAATTCTTTAATTTTCATACTTTCGTTCCTTCGGTCACATTGAGTACTGAAATAACAATTTCACACAATATTATTGCACCCTAACAACCAAAGCATATCGGCTTTTCAACCTTTTCTTTGGCAGTAACGTGTAGTATTTATCTGATCTTCTGGGGGCTGTCTAACAGACTCCATGTGTATCTGTGTTCTCCAGCTGAGCTCAGTGGATGGAGGGCGTAGGAAGCTCCCTGCCCTCAATGCCTGAGCCGGCCAGCCCGCTCAGCATGAAGCCTCAGTCTGACCCCGCCCGCAAGGGGCGCACCGACCCCATCACCGACCCCACTCTCCTGCTGGACCCGGCCGCCCCTCTCCAGGACGGCACTCTACAGAAGATGGCAGGCAACAACAACAACAACCACGAGCGGCTGAAGGACCTGACCTCTCGCGTGCTGAACGGAGACCAAGACAAGCTGCCCAAGCTGTGTTCCCCCCCGGACATCCCCGTCCTGAAGGGTGCCGACGCCCCGCCCACCATCGCCTCCCTACAGCGTAAAGCCCCGCCCCCCTCCGTGGACCCAGGCCCGAAGGGGCAGCTCACCCATCTGGCCGGCGAGTTTATCTTCTCCGGGAGCGATGAGGTGAAGAAGAGGAAGGGGAGGGCATCCAAAACCAAGCCTCCTGTAAAGTCCCTCCCCCCAACCAGTCCCACAACCTCCGCCCCCAGCACCACCATCCACCTGCCCAACGGCACCGCCAGCCACCTGCCCAACGGCACCGCCGGCATCCTGCCAAACGGCACCGCCGGCATCCTGCCAAACGGCACCGCCGGCATCCTGCCAAACGGCACCGCCGGCCCCCTGCCAAACGGCCCCTCCAGCTTCCTGCCCACCGTCACCACCCACACCACCGTTACCACCAGCCTCCTGCCCACCGTCAGCACCCACGACACCATTACCACCAGCCTCCTGCTCACTGGCACCACCAACACCACCAGTATCTGGCCCACAGGAGCCACCAGCACCACTTTGGCCTCCTCACAGGTAGAAACCCTTCTTAATGTAGACATGGCTTTCTTTTTCGTCTGGGGACCTAAAGGACAATTGCTTAGCTAAATCTGATACTCTAGCCTCAGGATAGAGTCCCATCTAACACTATAGGAAATGGTTGATTTGGGTTCTTGTATTAAACACACTATTTCCTAGGGAGTTAGGGGGGACTCTGTCCTAAAGATTTGAGAGAGTTTGGCGGGTTGATGACCTCCCTTTATAAATGACATGGTTAATGTTATAACGGTAGTTTAATTATAAGATGATGGCCTTGCTTTATAAATGACATGGTTTATGTTATTATTGAGGTAGTTTAGTACGATGCTCTTGCTTTTGTATTACATGATTATGATATTATGGAAATAGTTTACAACCTTTTTATAGCATGTGTCTGAATCTCCCTGGATTCCACAGCTGCCTCGCTCCCTCCAGCAGGAGGTGAAGGATGAAGAGGAGGTTGGAGAGGAGGCGACGGAGAGCGTTAAGGAGCAGGAGGTTGGAGAGGAGGCGACGGAGAGTGTTAAGGAGCAGGTGGTTGTAGAGGAGACGACGGAGAGCGTTAAGGAGCAGGTGGTTGTAGAGGAGGCGACGGAGAGCGTTAAGGAGCAGGAGCAGGTGGTTGGAGAGGAGGCGACGGAGAGCGTTAAGGAGCAGGAGCAGGTGGTTGGAGAGGAGGCGATGGAGAGCGTTAAGGAGCAGGTGATTGGAGAGGAGGAGACGGAGAACGTTAAGGAGCAGGAGCAGGTGGTTGGAGAGGAGGCGATGGAGAGCGTTAAGGAGCAGGTGGTTGGAGAGGAGGCGACGGAGAACGTTAAGGAGCAGGAGCAGGTGGTTGGAGAGGAGGCGATGGAGAGCGTTAAGGAGCAGGTGGTTGGAGAGGAGGCGACGGAGAGCCAGGGCATTAAGGAGGTGCAGCCGGCGGTTGAAGCTGTAAAGGAGCAGTCTTCTCCAGTGGTCAGATTCTCTGTAGGTGACGTGGTGTGGACCAAGGTGTCAGGGTACTCCTGGTGGCCAGGCATGGTGTCTACTGACCCAGAGCTGGAGCATCACACCAAGCTCAAACCCAGAGGTAACCTTCTGTTCTTGGTAATATTTGAGCGGCAGGTCTAACAAACCTATGCTGACGGGAAATGTGGCTCATAACAAACAGATAATTCAACCCTGCTTGACTCCAGATGTTGCCGTCTCTCTCCAACAGCCCATGGCCCTCCAGCGCTCCTGTACCACGTGCAGTACTTCGGGGACTGTCCTGAGCGGGGCTACATCCTGGAGAGGAACATGGTGCCGTTCCATGGAGAGGAACAGTATGAGCAACTACAACAGGCCAACAAACAGCCAACCGTCCGTGTTGTCAAGAAGGTAAGGCTGGACGTCTAATAGCAGCTTGAATCCAAGGTCTAGTTTCATTTCACTATTATACAGTTATTACTTAGTCTATGAATAGGAGTTAGGGATGCAAATTATCGAGTAATTCATTAATCGATAGTTGTTTCATCTTATCGATCGATGATCGATTAATTGATAAGCGGCAATTTTTCTGAGAACCTGAATTTCCCTCTGAATAGGTTCTATCTACTGTATATGTAACGTAAAATGCTATCTTCCTTATGATAAAAAAAAATGCAAATCATATTCCTTCATCAAAGATTTATTCTGGGCTCACTTGAGGGCAGGGAATAACATTTTGGTAGAATATGAAACATATTCTGAATAGAAAATATCAAAATATTACACTCATCTCTCTTGTGCGACATTGGAAACATTAATAGCAGCAGCATAAAAAAAATACATTCCTGAATAGAAGAATACAATACTATGTAGGCTACTTTAACATGAAAATAAATTGGTGCACTGTCTCTTAGCAGCATAATAAAATAAATTCAGAAAAGTAAATAAAGTGTCACATGTGGACTATTAGCAGCATTTATAATCCCCCTTAAACTGGGAAATGTGACAATATCACAATGACATTAGACTGGATTGTCGTAGCTCTAGTTTTAACTTAAAATATAGGCTGCCTGATGGGAGATATGTCTGCCTTCGTAAAACAAAAACATCCCTGCTCCTCATTCCAACTTAAAGTGGCTCTAAACTGCACTCCGTCTTGCCCTCTTCATCCTATCAGTGTACCGCTGTGTTGTTGTCGTCAGAGCCCTGCTTCGCTTGTGTTCCCGCCTTTGCGTCAAGTACGTCTGGCGTCAAGCGCGCCCTCACGCGGACTGGCGGGGAATTACGGGTTCAAAACGCAATTAATTGCAATTAATTTATTTTAATCGAGTAATTTCTTATCGACAATTAATCGATAATCGATTAATTGTTTGCATCCCTAATAGGAGTCTATGCATATTTGGGAACTGAAGGTGGTAGACTAGATTACATGTCGTCTGAAGATCCCAGTGATTAAATGTAGGGCTGTAACGATATGCGTACCGAAAGCGCGACACTCAAAGCCACAAACCTGTCTCGCGGTGTGAGAAGACAGAAGCGCGACACGCCTTTTCTTACTCCCATTATACTCCCAGTCAAGATCCAGCCACATGATATGAGCTGTTGCCAGGGTTTCCGTTGTCCGGTAATAGAAAAATTAAAATTAAGACAAAGTTGTATCTCACCGGTCAAATTGTGCGATTGAAATCAGCTAATAATCTGTTTAAATTATAGTCTGGGACGAGATGCCATCTCTGTGATGCCAGCGCTCCGTGGCTACGGAGGATTTCATTTCTCCACAGCCTGCGAAGTCCTCATATGAACGACATTTATCAAGAGTGGGCCAAGCGCGAAAAAACCAGCAGTTGGTTTGCTTATAGGTCGGAATGAAGCAGCCACCAATTATTGACGGGCTGGGTACTTTATTTTTAGACGCAACCGGACTCGTTCGTTTCTTCACTAGACTGACATAAATTGACAGTACTGAGCGCCGTCCAATATGGTAATACATTGACTCTGCATAGGAAAGCATACCTCATACAACCCCATTTCAAGTGTATATGACTTTAACATTCACACAGTTGTTCATTTTGATGTACAGTGGGGCAAAAAAGTATTTATTCAGCCACCAATAGTGCAAGTTCTCCCATGTTAAAAGATGAGAGAGGCCTGTGATTTTCATCATAGGTAAACCTCAGCTATGAGAGACAAAATGAAAAAAAAAATCCAGAAAATCACATTGTCTGATTTTTTTTTTTAAGAATTTATTTGCAAATTATGGTGGAAAATAAGTATTTGGTCACCTACAAACCAGCAAGATTTCTGGCTGTCACAGACCTGTAACTTCTTTAAGAGGCTCCTCTGTCCTCCACTCGTTACCTGTATTAATGGCACCTGTTTGAACTCCTTATCAGTATAAAAGACACCTGTCCACAACCTCAAACAGTCACACTCCAAACTCCACTATGGCCAAGACCAAAGAGCTGTCAAAGGACACCAGAAACACAATTGTAGACCTGCACCAGGCTGGGAAGTCTGAATCTGCAATAGGTAAGCAGCTTGGTGTGAAGAAATCAACTGTGGGAGCAATTATTAGGAAATGGAAGACATACAAGACCACTGATAATCTCCCTCGATCTGGGGCTCCACGCAAGATCTCACCCTGTGGGGTCAAAATGATCACAAGAACGGTGAACAAAAATCCCAGAACCACACAGGGGGACCTAGTGAATGACCTCCAGAGAGCTGGGACCAAAGTAACAAAGGCTACCATCACTAACACACTACGCCGCCATGGGACTCAAATCCTGCAGTGCCAGACGTGTCCCCCTGCTAAAGCCAGTGCATGTCCGGGCCCGTTTGAAGTTTGCTAGAGAGCATTTGGATGATCCAGAACAGGATTGGGAGAATGTCATATGGTCAGATGAAACCAAAATAGAACTTTTTGGTAAAAACTCAACTCGTCGTGTTTTGGAGGAGAAAGAATGCTGAGTTGCATTCAAAGAACACCATTGCAGTGAAGCATGGGGATGGAAACATCCAACCTCCTTCCATCAGCAAGGGCACTGAAGATGACGTGGCTGGATCTTTCAGCATGACAATGACCCCTAACACACCGCCCGGGCAACGAAAGAGTGGCTCCGTAAGAAACATTTCAAGGTCCTGGAGTGGCCTAGCCAGTCTCCAGATCTCAACCCCATAGAAAATCTTTGGAGGGAGTTGAAAGTCTGTGTTGCCCAGCGAAGGCCCAAAAACATCACTGCTCTAGAGGAGATCTGCATGGAGGAATGGGCCAAAAGACCAGCAGTAGTGTGTGAAAACCTTGTTAAGACTTTGGAGGGAAATGTTTGACAGTCTGTCTTTGCCCAGCGAAGGCAGTCACAAAGATTAGAGATGACTTTTCGTTATTGACCAAATACTTATTTTCCACCATAATTTGCAAATAAATTCTTTAAAAATCAGACAATGTGATTTTCAAGATTTTTTTTTTTTCATTTTGTCTCTCATAGCTTAGGTTTACCTATGATGAAAATTACAGGCCTCTTCAATCTTTTTAGTGGGGTCTTGCACAATTGGTGGCTGACTAAATACTTTTTTGACCCCACTGTAACTGTATGGATTCATATCCCTATTTACATTGAAACGGGTTGCCGTTTGTATGGGACATCATTCTCTAACAGTGTTGATAATGTGATTTATAAATCCTAAAATATCCTGCCATGAAACCGCCACCACAGGATGGCACTCGTAACACAAGAGCTGTAATAACGATAGGAGTAAAATCAAGTGGCTAAACTAAATGGCCTCTGGTTAAACGTCAATGGTTATCTCATTAAAAGTTGAGTAAGACCCCTGTTTAATTTTAAAAAGGTTATAATAACTGTTTAATGGACGCCGTGGAGACGACGTGGATGCGAGAGCCGCCGTGGATTCCTGATAACGGGAATCCGCGTGTCGCATTATATTAACCCTTACCTAGCTTGCTAGTGCACTGGCAACCAACGTTAGCAATACCGTGCATGCAATGTCTTTTTGACTAATTTGAGCAACGTCTCTTACTAAAATAAATCTTTTTAACAATGCATCGGTGCAAGTATTATTTCACTAACCTCTAACATGCTTGCGCAGGTTGGACGTGGAGTTTTTATATGGTGCTATTTCCACTTCTTTAGGCAAACACATCTTGGATTGCATAATGAGGCCGTCGCCTTTTTTGGCTCTTGTAACCGAAGTGGTCCCTTATGTAAGGCCAGGGGTTCACTTCGTTTTCACCATCAGCTGTACTATTTTCCATATCGTCTCTGTGGTCGTCTGATTCCATGATCATCGTCGTTGTCGATTTGATTTTGGCGCCAGTTCGTTCTCCTCTCTTCCACTGCAGTCGTTTCCGGTGTTGTCCCGTAAAAATAAAAGCTGTCCGATTTTTCTTTTATTTTATTTCCGTTTTTATTTTTACTCAGTAACGCGGGTGATATAAAATGTAGCGAATTGCAATACTTCAAAATAAACATACTCAAAGTAAAAGTATAGATTTTAAAAACCACTTAAAAAATTACAAGTACCGTACACAAAAAAAACTACTCAATTACAGGAACTTGAGTAAATGTAACTCGCTACTTTCCACCCCTGTTAATGCAGGTCACTTTGACCGGCACCGTTTTTTCTAGCGGTTAGTGCTTCCAAACTATTCAAATTAGTATTATTTATTTGACATTAATATTTTCAAATTCAGTAAGCCTAAACCACAAAACTGGATGAGGGGTTTTGCCTACCTGCATCCTCCAACTGCAATCTTTGGTTATTTATTTATTCATTTTGCTATACTTTAATAGTATTCTTTCAGTTCAGTGTTCCAAATTATTTTTTATTAAATGTTACATTAAGTTAATTGTTATATAAGTGTTGTTAAAATAAATGCTTTTTAAATGTAAAAAAAAATCGAATCGAACAAACCGAATCGTGAGTTGGTGTATCGTTACCGCCCTTATTGAATGCATACGTACGGGCGCTAGAAGTAAGAGAACGTAACAGCGGCCATCATCAGAAAGGCCAAACAGGGGTGACCGGATTATCATTGGTTTGTTTTGGACATTGGGGTTAGGTGGGGTGGGTGGTGCTGGTTTGGGTGTTGTTGGACTGGTGTGGGTGGTGCTGGTTGTAAGCGTTGTGTGCCTCCAGCAGGGCAATACCTCGGTGCCCAGGAAGTTCCGCGCCCAGTGGAGCAAGGGCGTGGGCCAGGCCCGGGAGGCCCTCGGCCTGTCCCTAGACCAGCGCATGGACCGCTTCTCCTACGTCTACAGCCCAGACGGGCTGCGCCTGAACCCCCACGTGGTGGAGCAGCTGGCCAGATCCCCCCCGGTGGAGGAGCTGAGGACAGAAGACGCCCCGGCGGGGGGGCAGGGGGCGGCCTCCCGTCTGGTCCCGCCCCCCCTGGGACAGACGGACCCCCCGGGCCCTGGCCCTTCAACGGGGCAGCCAGAGGCGGCGGCCAAGGGAGGAAGAGCTGGGAAAGGAGCGCAGGCCGGCTCCAAGAAGAGACGGAGGGGTCCCTCCAGAGCTGAAGACCACCTCCTGCCCGAGCCTCACAAACAGGTCAGCGGCCTCACACTGCTGGGGCGGTGGTGAAGCATAAACATGATGGTGCCTTTCTTCTATTTTTAGAGTACGTCCTTTCATTTTTATTTTGTAGGCCCTAGCAAAAGGCCAAAAACAAGGTGTGAATCAATTCAGAGCGATGAGACACAGGAATTGCATATATATATATATATATATACTTATACTACTCTGTAATATCCTTATCATACTCATTTCAATCATCTTTTTAAAAATCCAAACTCCTTCTTTGAACACTTGCCCTTTAGAAATGCTCTATGCCTGCACACTTCCCAGCGGGGGGGGGGGAAGAGAGGGCTACCTAATCTTATCAAAATGAACGACCAGGTCAACCAGATGTCGGCACAGCCCTGCTTTGAGACGCTCCGCCAGAAGCATGTGATTTAGTGTTCCTGTGTTCTGCTGTAGGAGTCTGGCTCCGCAGTGCGTCCGGAGGCGTCCGCAGAGATTGGTGGGACTCCGCTGAAGAGGAAGAGGAAGAGGGCAATCCAGAAAAACACAGCCAACCCACTTTCAGCAACCCTCAGCAAACCAGACGTAGCAGTGAAGAAAAGGTCCAGGAAACCTCCGGCCCAGCCCTCCCTCTCTGGTTGGTGTAAACTCTGTGGTTCACTACTATATTAACCTCTGGGTGGTGTAAACTCTGTGGTTCACTACTATATTAACCTCTGGGTGGTGTAAACTCTGTGGTTCACTACTATATTAACCTCTGGGTGGTGTAAACTCTGTGGTTCACTACTATATTAACCTCTGGGTGGTGTAAACTCTGTGGTTCACTACTATATTAACCTCTGGGTGGTGTTAACTCTGTGGTTCACTACTATATTAACCTCTGGGTGGTGTAAACTCTGTGGTTCACTACTATATTAACCTCTGGGTGTGTGTTGTGTTCACTCTTGTGGTTCACTACTATATTTAACCTCTGGGTGGGTGTAAACTCTGTGGTTCACTACGACTATATTAACCTCTCTGGGTTGGTGTTTAACTCCTGTGGTTTACTACTATGCTCATATTAAATCTCTTGGGTGGTGTTAACTCTGTGGTTCACTACTATATTAACCTCTGGGTGGTGTTAAACTCTGTGGTTCACTACTATATTAACCTCTGGGTGGTGTAAACTCTGTGGTTCACTACTATATTAACCTCTGGGTGGTGTAAACTCTGGTTCACTACTATATTAACCTCTGGGTGGTGTAAACTCTGGTTCACTACTATATTAACCTCTGGGTGGTGTTAACTCTGGTACACCTGATACCTGGTAGAGCTGTCTGCCCCATGGGGGACCCCTGTGTTCTGATGAGCTTTATCTTTCTTTTTTTTACACCGTCTTTTTGCTCTTGTCTTGTCAGCCAAGAAGAAGACGTCTGTCAAGACTCCGGCAACGAAAAGTACCGCCGAGCAGGAGGACCAGAAGCCCAAGAGGAAACGCAACACTGGCAAACAGACGGACACACCCAAGGTGAACTGCTAGACCCCCGTCATTCACCCTGGGGACCTCCCAGTGCCAGGCCCAGCTGACCCAGGCTCTGGCCCAGAGTAGCACTGCCTTCAGTGGTCCCGGCATGAGAAGGTTCTAGAGGGTAGTCCTCTCCGTGTTAACCCTGACCTGGTGCGCTTTGTCCCACTGTAGGTGGGGAAGCTAGAGACGCCCACGAGGCAGAGGAAGAGGAAGACCCCAGAGGAAGCTGCTGAACCAGCCAAGAAGAGGAGGAAAGGCTCTGTCTCGGGTAACTCTCTTCTCTTCGATCTTGTGGTACACAAAAACCATCCGTGCTGCAGATGATACTGTCTGCCTTCCTGCTGTTGACCTGAATGGTTCTGCATTTGTTCCTATATGCTGCAACAGTTCACACTCTGCCGCCACCATCTCCTCTGATTCCTCTGCTCTCCGTCGATATGATTGGCTAGTTTGAGATGTTGACTGCTTTATGTCCCGCAGTCGACCAATCACCTCAGAAGCAGCCAAGCTGCAAGAGGAAACAAGAAGTGGACCCTCAGGCCACGCCCTCCAAGGCCAAGAAGAGGCGTTCCTCTCCCTGTCCCGAGTCAGAGGTAAGAGAGCAAGAGTCAAACTTTAGGTGGAGGGCATGATGATGGCTCTCACTCATGCTACATCCAGCCTCTACAGCAGGTGTAGAGGTGATGGAGCAGGTGAAGAGGTGAATAAGCAGATGTAGAGGTGTTGGAGCAGAGGATATAGAGCAGCTGTTGGTTCCTTTGCTCCAGGGCTCTGGCAGTGAGGAGCGTCCCGACTCGTCCAGTGACTGCCTGGACGACCCCAAGAAGACGGAGAGACTCAGCGGAGCCAGGAAGGAGCTGGTCTGCCAGGTGAGGCTGCAGACTGTTTAACGCTAATCTGTTGACATGTGTGCCGTGGGACTGGACTTACTGGAGGGAGAGGGTTGGAGGCTTGCAGCTGTAGAAAGAGACCCTCACACACTCATGTTTTGTGTGTTATATGGTCCATTGCACGTCTTTACTACTCAACTCTGATTGGTCAATCACAACATTCAGTGGTCTGTTATTTCAGAGAATCCAAGTGTGTGTGTGTGTGTGTGTCCAGTTATTGATTGTTTCATAAGTATCCGTGTCATTATTTTGACCTAAAGCCTTTCAGGCTTCATCTCTGTTGTAGGGTGGTTTGCGTTCTCGTGTGGTTTCAGTCATTCGTTCTCTGTCTGGTCCTCCAGGAGTGTGAGCAGCCCGCTGAGGACCTGCTGGCCTGCGAGGGTCTGTGTTCTGGGATGTTCCACCTGTCCTGCTTGGGTTACACCGTGAGGCCAGAGGACAAGCTCCTGTGTCAGGAGTGTTCGACGGGTGAGTCTCTGGACAACACCGTCCCGCGGTCGGCCGCGACCTGCAGAGTCAGGATCTCTTTATTGTCATTGCACATGGTACAACCAGGTTTAAATGCAATCCAGATGTTGTGTTTCACAACAAAATTTTAAATATATAAGCAAGGTAAAAAAAAAAAATCGACATACCGTAAAACACCAAATAAGGGCCCGGGCGTTTATTTGCTTAAATCGCTCAAATCAACCGGCGTTTATAGGGACCTGCGTTTATTTGGGACCTGCGTTTATTAATTGTGTATCTCCATTCAACCCAAACCTCACCAAATATAACAATAATACCGGTAATAAAACGTTAATAATAATAATAGCCTAATAATACCAGTAGCCTGACACTTAGCGTACTTGTAGCCTATTTAAATTGGTTACCGGTAATCATGTTATGCCGACCGGTATATTAATTACAGCGGCAACAAATGAGGTTACCACTTACCAGTAACAGATGGAGAGACACGGCTCAAACTACTTTGCGACCCTTTGCGGATATTGTGGTGTTATGTCTTAATAACATTAAGTACTCCAGTTCCCAGCATGCTCAGTATGCGCAGTAGATGTAAAATGGACAGCGTGTGAAGAAGTTCAGTCTTGATGTCGGCAGCAGCACTTGTTAATAATAAACTACGACAACTCGGTATACGTCTCGTCTGGCTTGATACCGGACATAACAGATATGGAACGTTTACTATCAATATGAATACTGATGCAAGTGCAAGCTGTAATTTGATATTATAGTAAAGGGGAAAAGGCTGCCGTAATAAACTTTATTTTTCAGTCCGACATTGTTACACTTTGTGCACCACAAAACAGATCAGAACAAATATTCAGAACTTGCCCTGTCAGGCCTTATAAATTCCACAACACATAAGGCAGGCTACTCAATAAAAAATAAACAAGACGAACCTTAGCAGTGGGCTACAAATCAATAGCCTACAAATAGATGAACGAGCATCGTTAAAAATAATCCCAGCTGATTTAATGTTAAACACCAAATAAGGGCCCGGGCGTTTATTTGGGATGGGTGTTTAATATAAAAAATATTTTTGCTACACCCGGCGGTTAATTGGGACCGGCGGCAATTTGGGACTCGGCCCTTATTTGAAGTTTTACGGTAAACAAAAAAAATATACAAATAACAAATGAGAGAGAAAAAAAAAAGAATTTATTATTGCTTAGTGTTGTCCAATTTCTAATGGTCGCAAACTGGTACATTCAGGATGTTTTTAAGGTGCTTGTGAAATGAGATGTAGGAGGATAGGAGAGC
Organism: Melanogrammus aeglefinus; assembly: GCA_900291075.1. Classification (NCBI taxonomy): domain Eukaryota; kingdom Metazoa; phylum Chordata; class Actinopteri; order Gadiformes; family Gadidae; genus Melanogrammus; species Melanogrammus aeglefinus. The sequence continues at coordinate 29,955 of OLKM01002365.1, read as the reverse complement.
CTTGGGACCAGGTGAGCTTTGGTACCAGGTGAGCCTTGGTACCAGGAGAGCCTTGGGACCAGGTGAGCCTTGGTACCAGGTGAGCCTTGCTACCAGGTGAGCCTTGTGACCGTCTGACCGTTAACCGCCCCCCTTCTCCAGACATCCGCCCCTGCTTCGCCTGTAAGCAGAGCGAGGAGCCGGCGGTGCTGCGGCGCTGCTACGTGCCCAACTGTGGGAAGATGTACCACGAGGCGTGCGCCCGCCTCAACCCGCTCAGCGTGTTCGACCAGCGCGGCCTCCGCTGCCCGCTGCACACCTGCCTCAGCTGCCACCTGGGCTGCCGCTCCAACGGCAAGGCCACCAAGGGTAAGGCTACGCTAGGGCTATGCTACGCTACGCTACACTAGGGTGAAGCTAGGCTACGCTAGGGTGAGGCTAGGTTAAGGCTAGGCTACGCTAGGGTGGAGCTAGGCTAGGGTGAGGTTACACTATGCTAGGCTAGGGTGAGGCTGCACTATGCTAGGGTCAGGCTATGCTACACTAGGGTGAGGCTAAGCTAAGGCTACACCATGCTAGGCTAGGGTGAGGCTACAGTACACTAGGCTAGGGTGAGGCTACAGTACGCTAGACTAGGGTGAGGCTACCCAATGCTAGCCTAAGGTGAAGCTACATTAGGCTAGGGTGAGGCTACACTACGCTAGAGAGAGGTTATGCTACCCTTGGGTGAGGATAGGCTACGCTAGGCTAGGATGAGGTGTGTGTGGGTGTGTGTGTGTGTATGTCTTATCTAACCTGTTATCTAACTATCTATCTATTTATGTTTGTGTAGGCAAGATGATGCGCTGCCTGCGCTGCCCGGTAGCTTACCATGTAGGAGATATGTGTGTGTCGGCTGGCAGCCAGATGGTCACCAGCACGGCACTGGTCTGCACCAGCCACTTCAACGCCAAGAAGGGCTACAGCCACCACAGCCACGTCAACGTCAGCTGGTGCTTCGTCTGCTCCAAAGGTAGGCCACGTCCCCGGCAGCTCCCCCCCCCCCCCCGCTGAGGAACGATGGGGAAGGCTACGCTACGCTAGGGCTAGGCTACGCTAGGGTGAGGCTAGGTTAAGGCTAGGCTACGCTAGGGTGGGGCTAGGCTAGGGTGAGGTTACTCTATGCTAGGCTAGGGTGAGGCTGCACTATGCTAGGGTCAGGCTATGCTACACTAGGGTGAGGCTATGCTAGGCTAGGGTGAGGCTATGCTAGGCTAGGGTGGGGCTACGCTAGGCGTCACGAGGGCGTTAGCAGATGGCCAGAGTGGCTTTTGTACATGGAATAGAGCAGGGAAAAGAACCTTGGATTCCTCACGCTCAAGGGCTGATTATGCTTCCACGTTGAGTACACGCAAGGTGTTTTTACGGACCCATTACTTGCGGACCCTCCTTGAGTCCAACGCAAGGGCCTGACGTGCGCCTCCCAAAAATGTTTAACCTTGCGTCGAGGCGACGCAGCAGCAAAGGCTGCGATTGGTCCGCTCACTAAAACCTGGCGCAGAGCCAAAACAGGTTCACGACTGCGTCGAAGCGTCTGCGTGGTCCTTGCGTTGCGTCAACGTGGAACTATAATCAGCCCTTCAGGAAGGCTGTGCTATAACCAGAGGCGCAGGTTTTTCTTGGGTCGGGTATTGATGTGTGTGTGTGTGTGTGTGCCTACAGGGGGTCAGCTGCTGTGCTGTGAGTCGTGTCCGGCCGCGTTCCATCCAGACTGTCTCAACATCTCCATGCCCGAGGGCAGCTGGTTCTGCAACGACTGCCGGGCCGGGAAGAAGCCCAAGTACCAGGACGTGATCTGGGTCAAACTGGGCACCTACAGGTGGGCGGGGATCCAGAGAGGAGGGCGGAGCTCTCACCTGGATCTGCAGCAGTGTGGGCGTCGCCAAAGAGGAGACCTTGTATGATTTGGTCTAGGGCTGAACGATTTGGGGAAATAATCGAATTGCGATTATATTGCAATTGCAATTAAATGTGATTTTGATTGATTAAGTAAGTTCCTTATGTTCTGTATTGTTCACTAAAAAAGCAATAAATCACCAACTGGCCAACACAGCATTGGAAGCAGTCAACATATAAACTGCTCTTTCCTTTAGGCCAGGCCGAGGTGTTGAGGGGATTTTAACTATTGAATTGTAAAAGAAAATTAAATATAACTCCAGTCTCCAGTCAGTAACGGCAACAATCCCAGCCTTTAGGATTTGTCAATCGCGTTCTATTACATCGAGATTTGTGATTTGAATAAGATTAATCGTTCAGCACCTATTGGGTCTCTGGTGAGTCCTAACGCAGACGGCACGTTGCTCTCTCCAGGTGGTGGCCGGCAGAGATCCGACACCCGCGCACCGTGCCCACCAACATCCAGCACCTGCGCCACCAGATCGGAGAGTTCCCCGTCTTCTTCTTTGGCTCCAAGGACTTCTTCTGGACCCACCAGGGCCGGGTGTTCCCCTACATGGAGGGGGACCGCGGCAGCCGGTACCAGAAGACCAACATAGGCAAGGTCTTCAAGAACGGTGAGGATCTGCTGCATGCCTCACCTCCTGTGAGCGCACAAAGGTCCTGGGACAGATGAACAAGAACCCTGAGGGGTCATCGTGAAGGCAAAGAGAGAATCTCTTTTCCGTTTAGAGGATTTAGCAGACGCTTTTATCCAAACGCGACATACAACCGTTTATACACACATTCACACACCGATGGCGGAGTCAACCGCGCACCCTGACAGCCAGCTCGTCGGGAGCAGTCAGGGTTAGGTGCCTAGCTCAGGGACACTCCGTTATGGAGCCGGGAAATGAACTAGCAACCTTCTGGTTACCAGTCAACCCGCTCTACCTCCTGATCTCCCGCCCCTCTCTTGAAGCCCTTGTTTCAGCCCGTATTAATCCCATGTTTTGAGTCACAGGCTGTTTGGTCTTCACTATGCGTGACGCATTTCTTTCCCACAATCCTCAGCTCTTCTGGAGGCGGAGGAACGCTTCAAGGAGACCAAGCTGAAGCGAGAGGCCAAGGAGGCTCAGGAGAACAACAAGAAACCTCCTCCCTACAAGTTCATCAAGGTCTCGGACGGTGTTTAATGGTGCTTTAGAAGCTGTGTGCAGTACCAGGCCTCGACCACCAGGTCTCTCTATAAAGCATACCCTCCATGTTGAAGTAGCTTCCGCTAGTTCCTGAGGTTTTAATTCATTAGTTTTCAGTTAGAATGTTGCTGAGGTTCTGGGACAGTTCAAGATGGAGCTGTGTGGGTTCTATTTAGAGCTATGTGGGTTCTATTTAGAGCTGTGTGGGTTCTATTTAGAGTTGTGTGGGTTCTATTTAGAGCTGTGTGGGTTCTATTTAGAGCTGTGTAGGTTCTAGATGGCATGTTTTGGCTCCAGAGTGTTTTGGTACCGGTGTGATCTACACGGTACCGCATCCTCTCGGAGCGAGAGAAACCAAACGGGATGGGATTGGGAATGTCACACATCAGCTCAGTGTGATGTTACAGTAACCCAAACCACATGATCTACAGTAGCCACATGATCTACAGTAACCACATGTTCTACAGTAACCACATGATCTACAGTAACCACAGCATGTTACAGTAACCACATGATTTACAGTAACCACAACATGTTACAGTAACCTAAAATGGTATGTGGGGGCGGGGGGGGGGGGTCAGTTGTTGGCATACGATCCATTTTGAAGTAGCTCTACTCCGTGCTGACCCGCTCTGCTGACCCGCTCTAATGACCCGCTCTGCTGACCGGCTCTACTGACCCCCTCTCCCTGCAGGTGAACCGGCCCTTTGGGAAGGTGCAGGTGAGCACGGCGGACGTGTCGGAGATCCCCAAGTGCAACTGCCGTCCGTCGGACGAGCGGCCGTGCGGCTTCGAGTCGGAGTGCCTGAACCGCATGCTGCTGTACGAGTGCCACCCCCAGGTGTGTCCCCACGGGACCCGCTGCTGCAACCAGGAATTCAGCAAGCGCCTGTACCCCGACACCAAGATCATCAAGACCGCCGGCAAGGGCTGGGGCCTCATCTGCCTCCGCGACATCAAGAAGGTGGGCCGCTGCTGACGGGCCCACTGTGTGAGGGGGCGGGGTCTTGTTCCTAGAGAGCTTCCTGAACTTCAGCCGCCATCTCCAGGACAACCCTCTTCCTCCCCGGTGTTCTGCAGGAAACTAGTTAGTTAGTGTCGAGTTGGTTAGTGAGTGATGGTGCTGTGTGTCCAGCAGGGGGAGCTAGTTAGTCAGTGGTTAGTTGGTTAGTTAGCTATGTTGCTGTGTGTCCTGCAGGGGGAGCTAGTTAGTCAGTGGTTAGTTAGTTATGTTGCTGGAAACTAGTTAGTTAGTGTCGAGTTGGTTAGTGAGTGATGGTGCTGTGTGTCCTGCAGGGGGAGCTAGTTAATAGGTTAGTTGGTTAGGTAGTGATGGTGCTGTGTGTCCTGCAGAGGGAGTTGGTTAGTTATTTGGTGGTTAGTTGGTTAGTGAGTGTTTATGCTGTGTTTCCTATATGGGGTGTTAGTTAGTGGTTAGTGGTGGGTTGGTTAGTGAGTGATTCTGCTGTGCTTCCTGTAGGGGGTGTTAGTTAGTGGTTAGTGGTGGGTGGGTTAGTTAGTGATTGTGCTGTGACGTCCTAAAGGGGGAGATGTGAACGAGTACATCGGGGAGCTGATCGATGAGGAGGAGTTAGTAGGTTAGTTAGTTAGTGGTTGGTTAGTTGGTTAGTTAGTGATGGTTCTGTGTGTCCTGCAGGGGGAGTTTGTGAACGAGTACATCGGGGAGCTGATCGATGAGGAGGAGTTAGTAGGTTAGTTAGTTAGTGGTTGGTTAGTTGGTTAGTTAGTGATGGTTCTGTGTGTGCTGCAGGGGGAGTTTGTGAACGAGTACATCGGGGAGCTGATCGATGAGGAGGAGTGCCGAGCCCGGATCCGGTTCGCCCAGGAGAACAACATCTCCCACTTCTACATGCTCACCATCGACAAGGTACTAGCCCCCTCCTATAGCTCTCCTCCACCACTACACACCCCCTACTCCACCACTACACACCCCCTACTCCACCACTACACACCCCCTACTCCACCACTACACACCCCCTACTCCACCACTACACAACCCCTACTCCACCACTACACAACCCCTCCTACACCACTACACAACCCCTCCTACACCACTACACACCCCCTACTCCACCACTACACACCCCCTACTCCACCACTACACAACCCCTACTCCACCACTACACAACCCCTCCTACACCACTACACAACCCCTCCTCCACCACTACACAACCCCTCCACCACTACACAACCCCTGCTCCATCACTACACACTCCCTCCAGAGTGTCTTTGGTACCGGTGTGATCTACACGGTAGAGTTTAGATTCTCTGCCCGGGTCGGTGTTTCCCACCACTGTCCTCAGGCCGGGCCTTTGATCAAGCGTTTTTATTTTTATTTTTATCATTGCTTTATTGGCCTAATCTGAGGAGAAATCTATGCCATAAACAGAAATATTATAGGCCTTTATTACTTTATTACTTCCGTTCTCCGTGGAACGCTCCGTTCACTTCATGGGTAGTCATCATGGACACATTAAAGAGGTAGTGGTCCGGTGACTTGTCAACCCCAGCATCTTCGGATAACTAAGCGACGTCAACGTCTTTGGCGGACTATTTCTCTGCTGATCAACACTACGAATGATGGTAACGAATAAATTGTAAAAAGACACACCATGTGAAGTTATTTTTTTGTTTTGGCAAGTAGCCGTGTAATAAGCGGGATAATGTATAGAACGTCGCCGGTCATTAACGAAAATAAGCCCTGAAGGCCGCAGCAAGACACCATCGATGCGCGTCGGTGTCCTGTTCGCTGTTCGTCGGGGCTTATTTCCCCGATAATGACGGACGTTCTATACATTAACCCTTACTTATATATGTAGCAGAGTAGGCCTAGTAACAAATGTGTACAAAGTTACATATGTATTAAAAGAAATGTTGGGTTGAACTCAGGCTCATAATAACAGTTAATGTGTCAGGCCGGGCTCGGACAGAACGTCTACGGGGTCAGGCTTGATTTTCTGGGGCCGATCTAAGCTCTACTACACGGTACCACGTCCTCTCACAGCGAGAGAAACCAAACGGGATGGGATTGGGAATGTCACATCAGCTCAGTGTGATGTTACAGTAACCCAAACCACATGATCTACAGTAACCACATGATGTTACAGTAACCACATGATCTACAGTAACCACAGCACGTTACAGTAACCACATGATCTACAGTAACCACAGCATGTTACAGTAACCACATGATCTACAGTAACCACAGCACGTTACAGTAACCACATGATCTACAGTAACCACAGCATGTTACAGTAACCACATGATCTACAGTAACCACAGCATGTTACAGTAACCACAGCACGTTACAGTAACCACATGATCTACAGTAACCACAGCATGTTACAGTAACCACATGATCTACAGTAACCACAGCATGTTACAGTAACCACAGCATGTTACAGTAACCACATGATCTACAGCAACAACAGCATGTTACGTAACCATATGATCTACAGTAACCACATGATCTACAGTAACCACATGATCTACAGTAACCACATGATCTACAGTAGCCACAACATGTTACAGTAACCACGTGATCTACAGTAACCACGTGATCTACAGTAACCACGTGATCTACAGTAACCACGTGATCTACAGTAACCACGTGATCTACAGTAACCACAGCATGTTAGTCACCACCCCATGTTACAGTAACCCACACCATGTTACAGTAACCCACCCCATGTTACAGTAACCCACCCCATGTTGTGTCCAGGACCGGATCATCGATGCCGGGCCTAAGGGCAACTACTCTCGGTTCATGAACCACAGCTGCCAGCCCAACTGTGAAACACAGAAGTGGACAGTGAACGGAGACACCCGGGTCGGCCTGTTCGCCGTCTGCCCCATCCCAGCAGGTAAGGAGGGTTAGACAGTACAGAGACAGGTCATTAAGGAGCAGGTAGGGGTTAGACAGTACAGAGACAGGTCATTAAGGCGCAGGTAGGGGTTAGACAGTACAGAGACAGGTCATTAAGGAGCAGGTAGGGGTTAGACGGTACAGAGACGGGTCATTAAGGCGCAGGTAGGGGTTAGACAGTACAGAGACAGGTCATTAAGGAGCAGGTAGGGGTTAGACAGTACAGAGACGGGTCATTAAGGAGCAGGTAGGGGTGAGACGGGTCATTAAGGAGCAGGTAGGGGTTAGACAGTACAGAGACGGGTCATTAAGGAGCAGGTAGGGGTTAGACAGTGCAGAGACGGGTCATTAAGGAGCAGGTAGGGGTTAGACAGTACAGAGACAGGTCATTAAGGAGCAGGTAGGGGTTAGACAGTACAGAGACAGGTTCATTAAGGAGAGCAGGTAGAGGGTTAGACAGTACAGAGACAGGTCATTATAAGGAGAAGGTAGGGGTTAGACAGTACAGAGACAGGTCATTAAGGAGCAGGTAGGGGTTTAGACAGTACAGAGACAGGTCATTAAGGAGCAGGTAGGGGTTAGACAGTACAGAGACAGGTCATTAAGGAGCAGGTAGGGGTTAGACAGTACAGAGACAGGTCATTAAGGAGCAGGTAGGGGTTAGACAGTACAGAGACAGGTCATTAAGGAGCAGGTAGGGGTTAGACAGTACAGAGACAGGTCATTAAGGAGCAGGTAGGGGTTAGACAGTACAGAGACAGGTCATTAAGGAGCAGGTAGGGGTTAGACAGTACAGAGACAGGTCATTAAGGAGCAGGTAGGGGTTAGACAGTACAGAGACGGGTCATTAAGGAGCAGGTAGGGGTTAGACAGTACAGAGACGGGTCATTAAGGAGCAGGTAGGGGGTAGACAGTTCTCTGGCCCGCCCTCAGACAGGTGTTGGTCTGCAGGTACGGAGCTCACCTTCAACTACAACCTGGACTGTCTGGGCAACGAGAAGACGGTGTGCCGCTGTGGCGCGCCCAACTGCAGCGGGTTCCTGGGGGACCGGCCCAAGGTGAGCCTGCCCCTCAGCCTCAGGACACACGCAGCACGTCTGTAACATGAACAGAGGTGTTAACGTGGTTGTAGAAGGCAAGCCATTCAAAAATGGAAGCGCGTTAATAATCTCAATGTGTTGGAGACTCCCGATTCATCCCCATTTTTTTAAATAATATTTTAAATCCACTACAATTGAAGTCCAGTGAGGTCAGATGGACGCCGCGTTACCATCCGTACCAAACGCACTTCACAAGCTCATCCTGGACCAACGGATCTCTGGGGCGTTTTATGGACTCACAGTTGGGGTTGAATAAGAGGCAGTTAATCGGTACGACTGTAGACCAACAGTTACTGCAAGTGAAGAGTAATCCAAAGGAGTGGTCAGTCAGCGCGAGGACCTGAAGGGGGCCGCCGGGTCCTGACCCTGACCCTCTGAGTAGGGGCTGTACGCTGCGTGTAGGACTGTAGTACTGATGGGGAGGCCGCTCTGTGTCCAGACGTCCAGCGCCGCTCCCTCTGAGGTGAAGGTGAAGAGGGTGAAGAGGAGGAAGAGGAGGAGCGAGGGCAAGCGGTCGGAGGACGAGTGCTTCCGCTGCGGAGACGGGGGACAGCTGGTGATCTGTGGCAAGAAGAGCTGCACCAAGGCTTACCACCTGGCCTGTCTGGGGCTGGCCAAGAGACCCTTCGGTAAGACCCCCTTACCCCCTAACCCACCACCTAGACCCCCCAGACCCCCTTACCCCCTAACCCACCACCTAGACCCCCCAGACCCCCTTACCCCCTAACCCACCACCTAGACCCCCGGACCCCCTTACCCCCTAACCCACCACCTAGACCCCCGGACCCCCTTACCCCCTAACCCACCACCTAGACCCCCCGGACCCCCTTAACCCCCCTAAACCCACCACCTAGACCCCCGGACCCCCCTTAACCCCCTAACCCACCACCTTAGACCCCCGGACCCCCTTACCCCCCTAACCACCACCTAGACCCCCCGGACCCCCTTACCCACCACCTAGACCCCCGGACCCCCTTACCCCCTAACCCACCACCTAGACCCCCGGACCCCTTTACACCCCTAACCCACCACCTAGACCCCCGGACCCCCCAACCGCTGACGTTGAACGGCACCTTTGATGGTAGGCGGTCATTCTTCCCAGAGCTAGCGCTGCCCAGTTGGAAACATTCCTACTACTGCCCAGGAAGACCACGGCTCATCCCTGTGGTGATAGATGATGACCGGACAGACCCAGTGTGTGACGGCTGTGTGGTGGTGATAGATGATGACCTGACAGACCCAGTGTGTGACGGCTGTGTGGTGGTGATAGATGATGACCTGACAGACCCAGTGTGTGACGGCTGTGTTGTGGTGATAGATGATGACCTGACAGACCCAGTGTGTGACGGCTGTGTGGTGGTGATAGATGATGACCTGACAGACCCAGTGTGTGACGGCTGTGTTGTGGTGATAGATGATGACCTGACAGACCCAGTGTGTGACGGCTGTGTGGTGGTGATAGATGATGACCTGACAGACCCAGTGTGTGACGGCTGTGTTGGTGATAGATGATGACCTGACAGACCCAGTGTGTGACGGCTGTGTTGGTGATAGATGATGACCTGACAGACCCAGTGTGTGACGGCTGTGTTGTGGTGATAGATGATGATGACCCTGACAGACCCAGGTGTGTGACGGCTGTGTGTTGTGGTGATAGATGATGACCTGACAGACCCAGTGTGTGACGGCTGTGTTGTGGTGATAGATGATGACCTGACAGACCCAGTGTGTGACGGCTGTGTTGTGGTGATAGATGATGACCTGACAGACCCAGTGTGTGACGGCTGTGTTGTGGTGATAGATGATTACCGGACAGACCCAGTGTGTGACGGCTGTGCTGTGTCCCCGCAGGGCGCTGGGACTGCCCGTGGCACCACTGTGACGTGTGTGGGAGGGCGTCAAAGGCCTTCTGCCAGCTGTGTCCCAACTCCTTCTGCAGCGCCCACCAGGAGGGGGCGCTGCAGGAACGCTCCTCCTCCTCACAGCTGTGCTGCCTGGAGCACGACCTCCAGGACTAGACCCCCTGGGAACCCCCTGGACTAGACTACCAGGACTAGACCATCAGGGCTCCCCCCTGGACTAGACCACCTGGACTAGACCCCCTGGGAACCCCCTGGACTAGACCATCAGGGCTCCCCCCTGGACTAGACCACCTGGACTAGACCCCCTGGGAACCCCCTGGACTAGACCATCAGGGCTCCCCCCTGGACTAGACCACCTGGACTAGACCATCAGGGCTCCCCCCTGGACTAGATCTCCAGGACCCCCCTCTGGACTAGACCATCAGGGCTCCCCCTGGACTAGACCACCAGGACCCCCCTCTTGACTAGATCATCAGGGCTCCCCCTGGACTAGACCATCAGGGCTCCCCCCTGGACTAGCCCACCTGGACGAGACTACCAGGACTAGACCATCAGGGCTCCCCCCTGGACTAGACCATCAGGACTAGACCATCAGGGCTCCCCCCTGGACTAGACCATCAGGGCTCCCCCTGGACTAGACCCCCCTTGTCTGAGTTCTCGGGGTCAGTGGTCAGGGGGTCCCCTTCTGGGTGGAGGCTAGCAGTAGATCTCTGTATTATGTTGTCTGTGAAGCGATACCAAAATGATGATTGACATGTTTAGTTCTTCTGGAGTTAGACCAGCTAGCTAGCGGCGACCCGTAGTTTGGAGACGGCTTTTAGTTTGAGTTTGATCTGAAACGTCCTCTGAATTTATTTGGAGAGGAAAGGTTTTTTTTCATAGTTTTCAAAAGGTTTAAAGGGTCTATAACACTACTGTTAACCTGAAACTGTTCAGTGTTTTAGCTTGTTTATAAAGATATAAAGATATATATAAATATATAGTGTATACTGAGGTGGCCTCTAGCAGTTACTCTTCCAACTGATGAATACAGACATCAAGAACTCGTCATCAAATATTGTCCAGCAAGTAAACATTCTCAAAACTGGCTTTCATTTTACACAACGTCAAGATAGAGATGTATTTTTTTATTGTTTTTAGTGGCACCTTTGTTTTTATTTGTTCTCTTTTCTTTCTCTTCATTCTGTGTATGTGTGTGTGTGTGTGTGTGTTTTCTAGGAAGTCTGACTAATATGTACATAATGTATAAGTCCTCATAGTTATGCATCTATTGTAAATACCATCTGAACTCTTCGGATTGTTTGGCCTTTTGTTCTTTTTCGGATGCCATGCTTTTACACTTTTGTGCAAGATTTCATAGCTGTTGAATCATGGAATAAAGGTGATTGAAAAGGATGTGTACCTTTTTTCATTTTGGAGCCTTTTTTATGTACCAATATAAATTACTCTTTGCGTATAGATTCAGACTGAGCATAAACTCAGACTTCACACCCACAGTTTCTGAGGAGAGCAACATCTGACTAGAAAGATTGGTGCAACGTTCTCGATTACAGTAAAAGCTATTAAACCTCCCTATTTCAAAATTGTTTACCCTCACCCAGCTTTTGTGATCAAAATCGTTTAAAAATAAAATTGCTATCCTTTAGATATGCTAGATGTATTATTAGTCTGGGACCATTAATGTATCCTACAATACTGGTTTTCTGTCCATTTGTAAAACTGAAAAAGATGTCGCCCTCTACAAGCGGACGCTATGTACGACATGTTGGGTGGAGGCTATGTACGATATGTCGCCCCCTACAGGTGGACGCTATGTACGATATGTCGCCCCCTACAGGTGGACGCTATGTACGCAGCCAGACATCAGATCAACTGCGGTTCTCAGTGGACCAAATTCGACCAGTGAACATATCGTAATTTGTCCTGAAAGCGAGTATGGATATAATTAAAGACAAAAGTAAAAAAAAATGTATTTGTGAATCTTGAATACTAAGGACAAGTGAAACCTCGTGGATTACAGAACACGTTCTGTTGGTTACCATATTCAAGGTTCACATTCAGATGTTGCAGCTAAGTGAAACACAACAAATATCCACAAGTCACAAAAGCCATGAGATCCATAAATGTATAAAAGTAAGTTGACCATGTTTTAAAAGTATATTTCAAAGTTATGAATCCATAACATTGAACTATATGTATACGGAAATGTGATTGCATTACCACCACATTAAATAGATGGCAGTGATTGGCTTCCATGTTTCCAGGGTACAGCACCTTTCAATTGAACCGACACGCACAAATAGTTGCACCTTTTATTATAAAAAATATTTACAAAGATGCTACAACGATTTTTTTTCTTAATGTAAAAAATGCATACATTTTACAACTGTAATAAGTCTTTGAAGTCCAAGTCCGTCCACAAGGCTTCGCTCTGAGCAGTGTGACGTCAGAGTCCAATCCGCCGTCGCCTCGCCTGAGTTAATGTCTACGTCATGATAACAATTTGGAGAAAGCATTTCCATATCTTCAGGAGAAAGGCAACTGTTTGCATAAAAGGTCTTTGAATCGGATACAATCATTTTGAAAAGTGTGTGAATGAGCTGCATAGTGACCCGGTTATTAGAAAGAATAAAAAAAAGAAAATGCATGGAATAAATAGATGCTGCATTTTAAATAGAGGGCATCGTTCAGGTAAATATAAAATGTTCTTTAAAAACGGGATGTGTTGATGAATTGAGACATCAGTTATAACCTGTCTGTACCTAAAAAAAATAATCAAATAAATACAGAAACATGAAATAAATTAGATGGGTCAACTTGAATAGTTCTCTGTTTTGTTTAAACAAGAGGAAGAAATATGGCTTTTAATGTTTCTTGTGGAGTTTCTCCCGGTAGAGCTGGCACCTGGCGGCCCCGAAGTCCTACAGTAAACCAGACGGTGATGGAGGAGGAACAGAGCCCCTCTAGTGGCGAGGAGATGAACGACAGTTGTATAACGAACACTAAGGAAGACGTTGTGGTCGAGTCTCGCTACCTTAAAATCTTAAAAAACGTAAGAGGGAAAAATTACATCAAATTATACTTAAAATCCCACTGCTGCATATGCAAAAAAATATAATTCTATATACACATACGTACATATACATATATTTCATTCATAATTGCTCAAATCTTTAGGAAAATATGCATTGCTTCATAGATTTGGATCAAGGGTTTGTTCTGGCCTCTGTAGTGTTCATGGAATAATAAATAATGTGGAAAGAACTAATGCATCCTGGGATATGTAGTTATCTTTGTCGTCTCACCGATACTGTTGGGGTTTAAATTTTATCAACGCAGGAAACTTTGAAGAGCAGGGTGAAGTTTCAGAGTAGAGAAGATAACTTATAACAAAAAAAATACAATTACCCCAAAACAATACTTATGATGGTCCAACCGACACCTGGTGAAGTAGCCGCCAAATACCTGTTAGCATTCAGCTAAATACCTGTTAGTATCCAGCAACTTCTCATTTCCTACCTTGTTCACAAAACCCCAACAATCACCACTTTTGATGGCACATACTGACATGTGCCGTCCAACAGTGTGCTAGCAGAATGTTAGCCGTGCTAACATTGTGCTAGCACAGTGTTTTAGCCGTGTGCTGGCGGACGGTTAGCATCATGCCAACATCCTGACAGAAGACTTAGTGGCCCGCTAACAGTGCGCTAGCAGACTGTTAGCGGCCCGCTAGCAGACGGTTAGCATCATGCCAACATCCTGACAGAAGAATTAGTGGCCCGCTAACAGTGCGCTAGCAGACTGTTAGCGGCCCGCTAGCAGACGGTTAGCATCATGCCAACATCCTGACAGAAGACTTATTGGCCCGCTAACAGTGCGCTAGCAGACTGTTAGCGGCCTGCTAGCAGACGGTTAGCCACGTGTTCCCGCTCCGCTGGCGGTCCGGGCGGGGCCGTGAGTCTCTAGGAGCCGACGATGATCTCCATGATGTGGTCCAGTTCGTTGAGGTCCGCCCTGCACGAGGAGCTGGAGCTGAGGGGGGCGGGGCCGTGGGAGGACAGGCTCTCCAGCAGGTCGTAGGGGCCCATCTTGGGGGCCGCCTGCATGCCGGTCAGCACCGTGTCCAGGTCGTAGTACGACGCGTCCACGTCCGAGAACAGCTCCTCCAGGGCGGGGTCCGGCCCGGGGGGCGGGTGTTTGATCTCAAACGTCCCAAAAACCTGCTCCCCCTCCTCCCCCTCCGAGGCACACTCCTCGCTGTCCTCCTCCTCCTCCTCCTCCTCCTCCTCTTCCTCCTCGCAGTCCCCGTCCTCCTCCTCCTCCCCCTGCCAGCAGGGGCTGACGCCGAAGGGCCCCGCCAGGTAGGCGGCGCCCTCGCCCGCCGGCCCCTCCATCACCACCTCCTCCGTGCGGTAGGCCTCGCCCACCAGCGCGTAGGGCTTGGGCCCCCCCGCCGCCGGGTCTGTCTGCCGGCAGAGCAGCTCGCTGGCCACCAGCCGGTCGGCGGGGCACTGCGCCGCGGCCAGCGCCTGGGTCATCAGCTGCCAGCTGCCGTCCTGCGTCATCTCCTCCTGGATCTGCCGCACCGTGTTGGCGATGAGCACCGAGCGGCACAGGTTGGGCTCCACCAGCATGTGGCACAGCTGCAGCTTGATGAGGGACATGTCCAGCAGCGACTGCCTCTGGAGGCTGTAGGTGGAGGCCAGCGGCCGGGGGGGCGGGGCCAGCGGCCGCGGGGGCGGGGCCGGCGGCGCGGCCGGCTCGGGCGCCGGGTCGTCCGCGGAGTCAGAGAACTTTCTCTTGGTGCCCTTCGGGAACATGTCGGCGCTGGGGGGGGGGTGACAAACGCACAGTTAGCACCCAGGAGAGAGACGCACACACACACACACACAGTCTCACACACACACACAGTCTCACACACACACACACACAGTCTCACACACACACACAGTCTCACACACACACACACACACACACAGTCACACACACACCACACACACACACACACACACACACACACACTAGCTAGTCAAAAGGACTGCGGGCAGTACAATGTGTCAATGTCTGATGTGGGGACACTGATGTCATAGTGGTGGAAGTGAGGTCATCGTTGTGGACGTGAGGTCATAGTGGTGCGTGTGACGTCATAGTGGTGCGTGTGATGTCATATTGCCGGGTATGAGGTCATAGTGTGCGAGTCGTTGGACTACAGTCTAATGAGGTCCTGTTGGTGTGGGCTGAGGTGAATGCTTTGTGGTAGTCGGTTTGTTGTCTTAAAGTTTGCTCTACCTTTCCTGTTGAGAGGCACAGGCATTAGCATAGCGGCACGGCCCCCTCTGCAGCGCTGTACTTTAGTACGAGCGACAAGCAGCTTTTGTTCAGCACCATTTCTGCCCATTTTAGGTTCCTGCTGGGCGGAACAACCACACTTTTAACAGACCACTGAACCACAACGGCTACCGGCTACACAGTACCGCTGCAGTGTTAGCACGCGCTAGGAGAAACAGCATGGTTACCAGCTAAGCAGTACTGCTGCAATGTTAGCCGGACGCTAGGGGAAATAGCATGGTTACCGGCTAAACAGTACCGCTGCAACGTTAGCACGCGCTAGGATAAATAGCAAGGTTACCACCAAATAAGGTACTGCTGCAAAGTTAGCACAAACAACAAACAGACTTCAGAACCAAATTAGCCTCAGGGCTCCCATCCCACGGTTACGTACAGACGCTCGTCATTCCGATACAGTCATCTCTCTTCAGGGTTAAGAATCGAAAGGGTTGTATTTCACCACCAGGTGGAATGTGGTTCAGTCTTTAGGAGACAATTTCATCATCTGCCCGAGTGACGTCACAAGTGGTGAAACACTGCCACATGGTGGTAAAACAGGGTTTCTTTAATAAGTGAATAGCGAACACATTGAACACTGATCATTTAAATAGGTAGAACTGCAAGAAAAAGCCACTAGATATGAATGGTATAAGAAAAATACAAAAAATGTTTTAGCTAGCTTTGGAAGGGAAGAGCATAATAGAGGGACTTCTCTCTCTGTACCGGTTCAGACAAGAGTTACCAGAGGTTAGGGATGGTTACCAGAGGTTAGGGTCAGTTACCAGGCGGATCACAGGCTGAAAGCGGACTAAGAGGAGCTGGTGGCGGCCAGGGGTCTGCGATACTCTACTTGGGTTCTATTGCCTTCATATTGACCAGTAGAAATACAGCTTATGGTTCATCCTGAGACTGGAACACAGAGTTATTCATACAAAGGGCTGGAAACAGAAAAGAGTTGGAAATAGGACAAGGGGCCAATTTCTGTTTACTCAATACCTGCAATTAAAGATGACTTCAAATGGTTCGGCTGCAAGAACCCATGCGTCGTCCCTCCACTAGAGGGCGCTAATGAGCAGGCGACGTCTGGTACTAACAGCGTTTACTTCTAAACATGTCAAAAGAGATTCGGTCTGTCACACAGTTCTCAATAAATAACGTCTGATCTAAAATAGGGCATCCCTAAACACAACACACACAGCCAACATTGGTCTGGCTGAAGACCCTTACTTTCAGACATGTCCTGACGGTGGAAAGAGTAAGAAAATGTTTAGAAGTGATCCGGGGATCTGAGAAACAGAATGGGAGAGAATTAAGAGTTCTTGTGGTCGTGTGGTGCTGGCTGTGAATGGATGAAAATCAGAAACAACACACAGCATTCAACATCAGTAATATGTAATCAAATTATTATTAATAATAACAGCCGGTTAACGCTCATGGCAAAGACACAGTGTGGCGGTAAGAGTTAAACAGCAACATACTTCCTTTCATGGCTCCCGGGGGCCCCTCCCCCACCCCGCCGGAGAAGGCAGCACTTCCACGGCATGTCTTATTAGTTATCATCACCAACAAAATAACATCACGAATTCAACAACACAACGGCGAACCACCCCTCCGTCCACCCCGCTCCTCACCCCTGGGAGCAGGACGGCGCTCCGGGCCCCGGGGACGAGCCGCCGGGGGACGGGGCGCCAGACGCGGGCGCTTTGTCTGCACCAGACACCGAGGCCATTTTGAGCTAGCGGGCTAGCTATGCTAAGCTAACTCCGCTCGTGTTCTCTAAATACCACCGGAGCGACACAGATGGGGGCTCTACATGGAGGGAAGGACAGCGGGGGGGACCACCCTGCACCGAGGAGCTACGCCTCGACGTGTCGGTTCTACATGTTGCCCGCAGGAAGGCTCCCTCTCCCCGCGTCCTCCTCCGGCCCGGACCGCGTCCTCCGACCGGACGCTCCGCCCGCCGCCTCCGCTCCTTTAAACCCCCTCCCGGTTCCCCGTCCGGATCAGAAAACCACGACGGTCGGCAATTAAAGGTCCATAGTCACCTGTGTTTGTGATTTTATATTCCCGTCTCGGTCATAGGATCGTGTGGAGCTGAGATTGGGTTCAGATGAGCTCATACATGCCACGGCTTCAAACCCTCCTCCTCCTCTCCTCTCCTCCTCCTCCTCTTGCTGCTCCTGCTGCTCTCCCCCCTCTGCGGCCGGCAGGGGGAGACTGGGGGAGGGGAGCCTCTCTACCGGAGGGGCCACACGACCCAGTGCCGGGCTCTAGGTCCACTGTTTGTACTAAAAATATATATATTAATACATATTAAGTTGTTAATAGTGTGTTATTACCATTTTTTATTTTAGTGTTTATATTATATATATATATATATATATATATATATATATATATATATATATATATATATATATATATAGTATATATAGATATATAGATCTAATAGATATAGATATAGATATAGATATCTATATATATATATATATATATATATATATATATATATATATATAGATATAGGCCTATATAGATATATAGATATATATATAGGCCTACAGTGTATATCCGTGGAAGAGATCACGCTGTTAGCAGTGGACACAGTCATCCAAAACCATGCTGGTCCGTTAGGGGTTGAGTTGAGGCCAGTTACAGACAGAACCTCGGGATAAAACGCGGTCGGTGTAATAGGATCCCTAATCAGATAATGTGGGTTTAATAGGATCCTTGATAAGATACTCTGATTCAATAAGTCACTGTCGGCCCTTATGATCCATCCTGTACGGAGCGGGGTCAGGGAGGTCATCGTATCGGCTCCTCTCTGAGAGGGGTATGGTGCAGGAGCTTTAACTATGTTGCTTTAACTTAGTCTGTGGGCTTTTATTCGTTTGATTACTAAACCATTATCTTACAAATATTGGCGTGAAGTAGTCGTTACACAACGCGGAACTATTGTTTGAAGAACAGGGGGCGGGGGGTGCATTCTACGTGACACCGCTTTTTTGGCAGTATGGGCTCACCGAAAAGATTATTTAATAATAAATATTATTATAATTAATATTATATATAATTATTATCATTATTAATATTATTATGTTCTACATGCTGCTCACCTGTGTGTGTGTGTGTGTGTGTGTGTGTGTGTGTGTGTGTGTGTGTGTGTGTGTGTGTGTGTGTGTGTGTGTGTGTGTGTGTGTGTGTGTGTGTGTGTGTGGTGTTGTGTGTGCGTGTGCGTGTGTGCGTGTGTGTGTGTTGTGTGTGTGTGTGTGTGTGTGTGTGTGTGTGTGTGTGTGCGTGCGTGCGTCTCTTCGTGCGTGCGCACGTGTGTGCGTCGCGTGTGTGTGTTCCAGTCCTTTCTATCACCGGATATCCGGCGAGTGCCGGTGAGCAGCCTCTCATACGGTCCGGGCCCTCAGCTCAGAGGGTTCTAGAAACGTGCAGTGGTCCCCGCAGCACCGGCTCTCTGATCAGGAGCTTCAAACAGAAAAAAGACCCCGAACAAGAAGAACCCGCTCCCCGCTCCCCGCTCGGTGAAGATCCGCTCGTCTGAAGAGCGCCGTGTGGGTAAAGGTCGTCGCAGCGCTCGTCCAGCTCGGAGATGGCGAAGTGGGGAGAAGGGGACCCGCGCTGGATCGTGGAGGAGAGAGCAGACGCGACTAACGTCAACAACTGGCACTGGTAAGAGATACGGTGTGCGGATCCACCGTGGGCTAGCGGTCCTCATGTGTGTGGACCTGATGTTGTGGGTGTACGGTGGTTTGGATCGTACCGATCAGAGATGGAGATCCACATATGTGACGGAAGGAGAGACGTGAGCTGCTAATGCTAGCTGCTTAGCTTCCTAACCCTAACACTGTGTCATACCGTTCGTATGTTGTTTCATACATGTTATCCGGTATCCACAGATACTTATTGTTATTATATATATTTATAGATGTTATTATTTGTATATGTTATATATTGAGTCTCGTAAAAGAGGTTTAGGGTCTCAACATTATCATATTTAATGAATAAGTGATGCACTATTGTTGTTCTTCATTTCTTTGTCCAACAAATTTGGATGATGTGAAGTTTACTACATAAGTAGTGACTACATAAGTAGTGGTTTTACTCTGAGGAAGATTTAGTGGATCTCATAATGCTATGCATTGATCTTCGTCCAAATCCACACTTCAATTTAAAACAGTGGCTGATGGAGAAATTTTTGTTAAATACATTAATAATGAGCAATGCAGATTCTGTTCATAATGCATTCGATTTTTTTCTAACTAAACAATCAAACAAGTGTTTGTCAATAAATTACTAATGATACTCATACTCAAGTCTCCCACCAACACTTCAGACACTAACCTCTGATGCCATTGTGTGTGTGTGTGTGTGTGTGTGTGTGTGTGTGTGTGTGTGTGTGTGTGTGTGTGTGTGTGTGTGTGTGTGTGTGTGTGTGTGTGTGTGTCACACACAGTTTCAGCAATAAGTAATAAGTTAATAAAGCCTGTTACTTGGAAATGTTTCATTGTGCTCCTAAATTATATGTGCTGCTGTATAGACCTGACTCACAAAAATCACCATTCCAACAAGTCTCACCCCAAGACTCGCCATTACAATCAGGTCCACATTCCACCAATGCGTCTCACCATCACAGCCAATGCGTCTCACCATCACAGCCAATGCGTCTCACCATCACAGCCAATGCGTCTCACCATCACAGCCAATGCGTCTCACCATCACAGCCAATGCGTCTCACCATCACAGCCAATGCGTCTCACCATCACAGCCAATGCGTCTCACCATCACAGCCAATGCGTCTCACCATTCCACCCATACGTCCAAAGTGAGCGTCGAGCCGTGCTCTTGTCGTTCCAGGACTGAACGGGATGCCACCAACTGGTCGTCTGACAAGTTGAAGTCCCTCCTGCTTGGCCTGACTGTGGAGAACGAGGAGGGGACGTGCGAGGTGACGGAGGTGGGCAAGGTGGAGGGAGAGGCCTCCATCAACAACCGCAAGGGAAAGCTCATCTTCTTCTATGAATGGACCCTGAAGGCCACCTGGACAGGTACCTGACACCAACAGTCGTGTGTAGCTGGACACACAAAGTAGAGACCTGTGTGTAGCTGGACACACAAAGTAGAGGCCGGTGTGTAGCTGGACACACAATAGAGGTGTGTGTGTGTGTGTGTGTGTGTGTGTGTGTGTGTGTGTGTGTGTGTGTGTGTGTGTGTGTGTGTGTGTGTGTGTGTGTGTGTGTGTGTGTGTGTGTGTGTGTGTGTGTGTGTGTGAAGCTGGACACACACAGTAGAGACCGGGGTGTGTAGCTGGACACGCACGGCTAAGTCAGAGTAAGGTTGGATGTTGTGGTTTCTGGTTTTCAGGGACCTCCAAAACGGGCATTGTTTACAAAGGAAGCATCGACGTTCCGAACCTCTCGGATGAGAACGACATGGACGACCTGGACGTAAGTCACTCCAATCCCTTCCCCCCCTACCTTTTATATATTACCAGTATTCACTTTGAATTAAATGGCATTAAAACATTGCACTAAAGTGTAGCAAACCCAACTAATAACAGCAATATGGGCCACCTACCCATACAACACATTTCCAAGTGGTTTTCTATCTTTGGTAATACAGTACAGTAGTAATCTGGTCGGGTTCTTCTTCGTCTCCAGATTAACGTGACCATGAACAAAGACGAGCCGGAGACGCCCCTGCTGGCGCTGATGAGGTCCACGGGCGCGGCCAGGCTGCGTGCGGCGCTAGGGAGCTACCTGGGCCTGCTCAAGACGGGTGAGGCGCCCCCTGCTGCTTAACACACACACACACACGCTCACTGGCTCTCTTCAGCTCTGTTGCCCCACATGTCAGCTCTGAAAACCAGGCAGCACCTGCCGGTAATGGGACGGTTGTTCTGCGCATCGCACTGGGTCGTTCGCTCAGGCAGGGAATAGTTAGGCAGACAAAGGAGGTAAATGGACTGCATTATATATTTTATCCAAAGCGTTATATAATATGGCCTAACATTCACCTATTCATGCGCACATTCACACATCGACAGCGGAGTCAACCATGCAAGGCGACAGCCAGCTCGTCAGGGTTAAGTGTCTTGCTCAGGGACGCATCAACTAGGGGGAGCTGGGGATCGAACCAGCAACCGGTTACAAGGTAACTGCTCCTCCTGAGCTAAGCCGACCCCCTAAAGCCGAGATGCTAAACCAAGAGCTGCTGTAACTGTTAGAGTGTAAACAGGAAGCTGCTGTAACTGCTAGAGTGTAAACAGGAAGATGCTGTAACTGTTTGTAAATGGGATGCTGATGTTACTGCTACAAGTAAACAGGAAGCTGCTGTAACTGCTACAAGTAAACAGGAAGCTGCTGTAACTGCTACAAGTAAACAGGAAGCTGCTGTAACTGCTACAAGTAAACAGGAAGCTGCTGTAACTGCTACAAGTAAACAGGAAGCTGCTGTAACTGCTACATGTGAACCGGAAGCTGCAGTATCTGCTAGAGTGTAATCTGGAAGCTGCCGTCTGAGGATGTTGTTGTGTTCAGAGTTCACTCAGGGAATGATCCTGCCCACGGCCAATGGTGTGTCCAAGCCCCAGTCCTCCCAGTCCAAGACCAATCTGGACAAAACACAGGTGAGTTACCACCACCAGCGCACCCGCGGTCCCAGGAAGAACATCTGGAACCCAGATGAGCTGGGTACCTCTGATCTATACTCTACGGTACAGCTGACGTCAGGATCAAAATCAAGATTCCCAAAACGGATCCTCAGAAACAAAATAAATGGAGAAAAAAATATATGTATGTAGAGGCTAGAGCCGCTGTATGGCAGTTGTTGCTATGGGCTGACCCTGGTCCAGTGGTTGCTATGGCTGACCTGGTCCAGTGGTTGCTATGCGGCTGACCCTGGTCCATGGTTGCTTATGGGCTGACCCTGGTCCAGTGGTTGCTATGGGCTGACCCTGGTCCAGTGGTTGCTATGGGCTGACCCTGGTCCAGTGGTTGCTATGGGCTGACCCTGGTCCAGTGGTTGCTATGGGCTGACCCTGGTCCAGTGGTTGCTATGGGCTGACTCTGGTCCAGTGGTTGCTATGGGCTGACTCTGGTCCAGTGGTTGCTATGGGCCGACACTGGTCCAGTGGTTGCTATGGGCCGACTCTGGTCCAGTGGTTGCTATGGGCCGACTCTGGTCCAGTGGTTGCTATGGGCCGACTCTGGTCCAGTGGTTTCCAGTCCATCCCATAACGACTCCCATCTTCTCCCCGCGCAGATCTCGTCGGGCAGTACGGCCCCCCCCCCCAACACGGGGGTGAAGATCCCAACCTGCAAGTTCAGCATGAGGGAGACCTTCCTCACCTCCCCGGCGGAGCTCTACAGGGTCTTCCTCAACCAGGAGGTGAGACCCCAAGAACCACAAGCCTCTCCCTGGAGGGGGGGGGGGGGGGTATGGTCCATGTTCTGAGGGGTTGTGTGTGTTTCAGATGGTCCATGTTCTGAGGATTGTGTGTGTGTGTGTGTGTGTGTGTGTGTGTGTGTGTGTGTGTGTGTGTGTGGGTGTGTGTGTGTGTGTGTGTGTGTGTGTGTGTGTGTGTGTGTGTGTGTGTGTGTGTGTGTGTGTGTGTGTGTGTGTGTGTGTGTGTGTGTGTGTGTTTCCAGATGGTCCAGGCCTTTACCCACGCCCAGGCCACCGTGGAGCCGGAGAAGGGAGGCCGCTTCCGCCTGCTGGACGGGAACGTTCTGGGAGAGTTCACTGAGCTGGTGAGACCCCCACTGAGACCCCCACTGAGCACAGGCAGAACATGAGGATCAGCTGGACCAGGGGAACTGGACTAGCTTACATACCCTGGTTACACTCTACTAGGTTACACTTTTCTAGGTCACCTGGTTATACGATGTTACACTGTACTAACACTCTACTGTCTGTAGTTGATTTTATATAAGGTGGTGGAGGAGGAGGAGGTGATGTAAGGATGTGATATAGGAGGTGATGTAATGATGTGATATAGGAGGTGATGTAATGATGTGATATAGGAGGTGATGTAAGGATGTGATATAGGAGGTGATGTAATGATGTGATATAGGAGGTGATGTAATGATGTGATATAGGAGGTGATGTAAGGATGTGATATAGGAGGTGATGTAATGATTTGATATAGGAGGTGATGGTTTGAGATGGGGGGTAATGATGTGATATAGAAGGTGATGTAATGATGTGATATAGAAGGTGACGTAATGATGTCATATATGTAATGGTTTGAGATGGGGGGGTAATGATGTGATATAGGAGGTAATGGTTTGAGATGGGGGGGTAATGATGGGATATAGGAGGTGATGTAATGATGTGATATAGGAGGTAATGGTTTGAGATGGGGGGTAATGATGGGATATAGGAGGTGATGTAATGATGTGATATAGGAGGTAATGGTTTGAGATGGGGGGTAATGATGGGATATAGGAGGTGATGTAATGATGTGATATAGGAGGTAATGGTTTGAGATGGGGGGTAATGATGTGATATAGGAGGTGATGGTTTGAGATGGGGGGTAATGATGGGATATAGGAGGTGATGTAATGATGTGATATTGGAGGTAATGGTTTGAGATGGGGGGGTAATGATGTGATATAGGAGGTAATGGTTTGAGATGGGGGGTAATGATGTGATATCGGAGGTGATGTAATGATGTGATATCGGAGGTGATGTAATGATGTGATATAGGAGGTGATGTAATGATGTGATATAGGAGGTAATGGTTTGAGATGGGGGGTAATGATGTGATATAGGAGGTAATGGTTTGAGATGGGGGGTAATGATGTGATACGAAGTGATGTCTGTGATCTTCTGTCCACCAGGTCCCTGACGAGAGGCTCGTCATGAGGTGGCGGTACAACACGTGGCCCTGCGGTATGACGTCATCACGCTATTACTTTCATTAGAATGAGGGGCCCACAGCCTGGAGGGATGTCCCCCAGTAGCCTGAGGGGCCCACAGCCTGGAGCGATGTCCCCCAGTAGACTGAGGGGCCCCCAGCCTGGAGCGATGTCCCCCAGTAGACTGAGGGGACCACAGCCTGGAGCGATGTCCCCCAGTAGACTGAGGGGACCACAGCCTGGAGCGATGTCCCCCAGTAGACTGAGGGGACCACAGCCTGGAGCGATGTCCCCCAGTAGACTGAGGGGACCACAGCCTGGAGCGATGTCCCCCAGTAGACTGAGGGGACCACAGCCTGGAGCGATGTCCCCCAGTAGACTGAGGGGACCACAGCCTGGAGCGATGTCCCCCAGTAGACTGAGGGGCCCACAGCCTACGTAATCCGTAATTTGCGCTCATTTTGCCAAAGACAAAATAACATAGTACAGGTAACACTTGTTTTTATTTATATTTGTATTGAATTTAGCTAGTAAACTGAGTGTTCAAAGTGTATCATAGTCTAGCTAGCTTGTGTTAATGCAGCTAAATGCGATTAAACAATTAAATACAATACAAATATAAAGTTAAGCCACGCTAATAAATGTCATTTGTAAAATAAGTGTTATCCGTTTAATGTTATTTCGTCTTGTGACGCTCAATGAATGAGTGCGAATGTTCGTGAACCTTCCTACGTCGTCGTTCGACGTGATCGTCCGTTGCCAGGCAGGTTTGGAATTTTTCGAACACAGATTACATAGGCGGTACAATTTTCACCCCCGGTACAATTTTGGTGTGACAGGGCCCACTGCATGGAGTGACGTCATTAGAGTTCCCCACTCTGCGTACGGCGTGTTTGTTCGGAGCCACGTCGAGCCCTGAAGACACAAGGCATACGTCTGCATGCGCCTACCTCCCATGTCACGGGAACGTAGGGTTAGCTAACCCTAACCCCGGGACAGGGTTAGGTTTAACTAACCTAACCCGCGAAGAGTTAGGTTTAACAAACCCTAACCCGGGCAGAGTTTGGAGTTTCTATGATTCTGCGATTGGTTAACATAAAGCTCTGCATGGAGATCCACAGACGTGGATATTCACATTTGTGCCGACGCAGAAGTTAAATTTGGTCAACTCCTTAATGATCGTTCTCTGTATTAACTGTTCAACCCCTACCCGTCTCTGTACTGTTCAACCCCTACCCGTCTCTGTACTGTTCAACCCCTACCCGTCTCTGTACTGTTCAACCCCTACCCGTCTCTGTACTGTTCAACCCCTACCCGTCTCTACTGTTCAACCCCTACCCGTCTCTGTACTGTTCAACCCCTACCCGTCTCTGTACTGTTCAACCCCTACCCGTCTCTGTACTGTCCAACCCCTACCCGTCTCTGTACTGTTCAACCCCTAGCTGCTCCTTAACGACCGGTTTTCCATCCTTCTGTTTAGAGCACTATGCGACCATCTCTCTCTCCCTGAGTGACCGGGCGAGCGAGACTGAGCTGAAGGCGGAGTTTCGCGGGGTCCCCACCAACGAGGAGGAGCGGACGCGTCAGGGCTGGCAGAGATACTACTTTGAAGCCATCAAACAGACTTTTGGCTTCGGTGCGCGGCTCTACTGAGAATACCACCCCTTACTGTAGCGCTTACAGTGTACCCGAGTATTCTGCAGTGTATGTTCGACCTGATGACACGTTTGTTAGATCTGATGACACGTTTTTATTTTGTTGGTTTTTTCCTCTTTTTCTTCTGGAATATTCCTGTTGTATTTCACAACATTCCCCACGAGCTCCGGGACGGTTGGTATTTATAATGGTTTTAAAGCAGCCAGAAGGGGGCAGTGTTATGCACTGACCGGGGATAATAAAATGAAACGTATTAATGCGATGTACCTCTCTGGAAGTCCGCCCAACACCTGAAGAGGGGAGATTGGTCCAAATTAAGAAAACGTTTTAAAAAGTGATTCCTTTGAAAATAAATGTTCATTTTGACTGTAGTGCAGCTGTGGTGTGTGCTGTGGTGTTGGGGGGGGTCTACAGGATCTGAAGGATCTGATCTTCTCGGTCAACGCCTGACACACGCCTGTACATATTATTAACCCATAAGGCAGACCTGCTCCATTTGGCTTTAGAGTAGAGGTGAGGTTGGGCAACTAAATTAATAAATGTATTCCTCTTGTCCGTCGTTGAGAACTTGTGATAATGTGTCTGCGGCATCCCAGCATTTCGACCCACTTTTACCTCCAAACCCTAACCCCTAACCCTAGGGCTAACCTCTTACCCTAGGGCTAACCATTACCTCTAACCCTAGGGAAAACCCTCTGACCTCAACCTTTGGCCCCAGGGCTAACCCTAAACCCTAACCCACATGTAGGAATGCAATATTCAGTTTAAACCTTGCATGCCTTTGCAGAGACTAAAACGTCTGGTCTAAAGTTCCTAGGGGTGGGAACTGCAGATAGGAGGAACCGTGGAAATGCATTTACCAACAATGCATCTGAATAGTTCAACATTTGATAATATATCTTGGTCTTCTGTGTAACAATGTATTAAAGTTATAATACACATCTTCATACATGTATAAGAATGCCATGGTCTCCATTCCATCAGCCTGTAACTAAACCAAGGTTTTATTCCAAATTAAACAAAAAATAACTGCTCTACAAAAATATTTGCCTAACAAATTATTAATCTAGTAGCTTAAATAACTAATAAAATAATATAAATATCTAAAGCTCATCATTCAAAGCTTCATGAGGACCTTGGGGGGAGGAAACTTGTATTATTATGGGATGTTGGGTCACAAGCAGATGTACAACGGAGAATCAGAGTCCTATAAGAAGAGAAAAACACAATTTGAGACGTCCATGCTTGAGGTTTAATTTAAGAGGAAATGTGGACCAGTAATACCCACAAAGAGGTAGCAGAGAACCAGCTGCCTACTGCCGTGTTGACTAAATGGGCTACGCCATCGGAACTGTTTAAATGTGTTTTAACAGTGGATCTGTTCTAACTTGTGTGAAGGGTAACAGGAGCGTGTGTAAACAGGAACAGTTTAAACTACATTGGCTGCAACAGAACAGGAGTATGTGTACTACACTGGAACAGTTAACTACGTGTGTTTTTAAGAAACCGCAGTGTACCTACACCGGAACTGTCCGCTTGGCTTCTTGGCTTCGTTTTGGAGGTCCGTTCTGCTACCTTCAATTGTTCTTTGACAGACATAGTCTTCGGTTTTGTCCTGTAAGTAGATATACATTGGTGTTATTTCATCGCGTTCCCCGGGCAGCCTGCTGGGACTAGACACAATCACATCTAGTATCTATAAAGTATTGAAGACCCTTCCACTCCTCTGAGTGCCCTAGATAGCATGCCAGGTCCTCAATGTACCTGAACTGGTAAGAGGACCAACTCTGAGATGACATGCACAGGTAAAACAAGAAAATCCATGTTTACCTGAACAGGTAAGACAAAACCAACTCTCAGTTTACCTGTACAGGTAAGACAAGTCCATCCCTGTTGACCTGTACAGGTAAGACAAGGATGTATATCTATTTACCTGTGCAGGTAAGACAAGACCATCTCTCAGTTTACCTGTACAGGTAAGATAACGTCTCCTTATGGAGGCGGGCCCTCACCTGTACAAGGACCACATGCTGAGAGTCCTGGCGTCTCTGTGGGCCGTGAGGGTGGTGGCCGTCTCCGTCAGCTCGTTCAGGAAGTGGAAGCGTTTCTCAGACTCGACGCACTGTTTCCTTCACAACGATACAGAGAGTACATAGCAAACCTGCCTGCTGTCAATGTAATACCATCCAAAATCACACGCTTTTTTAATACAAGGTCCTAAAAGACCCATCGCAAGTCTGCATGCATATAATAATACAATTAAATAGTCTAGATGACATCAGCCTGTACCTAAATTAAGGGTTTACTTCAAAATAGGAGATCTCTCTGCACAAATATTTGATTGAACTATTCTCAAAATATTAGCCTAAATCTGCACTCCATGTGGAGCTGGATCTAAGGGCAGGGAAAGCACCTTCCTATGAACTCCTACATGTTGAGTAAGCAGGACTATGAGCTGAGCTGGGCCTGGGCGATGAGCCAGGTCTCCACCAGAAGACCCCGGACTAGCAGCTCCAAGGCGCGGGCTGTCCTCACCGTTAGGGACTCATGGTAGCGTGTTAGCATCTGGACCATCAACCTATCAACAGAAACCACCTCCACCCAGGATGCTGTGAGGGTTGATGTTTCCTCGAATAAATGACTCATCTTGGGTAGACCGTTGACACTATCTCATAATTGAAGAAGGCTCCACAATCATCACTGCTGACCTGAAAGTTTTGCATTAGCCAACGCTAAAGAAGCTGGCGGTTCACACACGTGCTTCATCACAGAGAGCTGTATCCAAGCGTATTCGTAGAAAGTTGGAAGGAGAAAGTGTGGTAGAAATAAGTGCACAAGCAACAGGGATAACCATGGAAGGATTGTCAGGCAAAGGCTTTTAAAATGGAGTGGACCGAGGCAGTGCATCAAGAGCCACCAGACAGACGTATCCAGGACATGGGGCTTCTACCATCCCATACCTTGTGTCAAGCCACTCCTGAATCAGAGACAACGTTAGAGAATTCCTAAAAAATAAGTTGCTCAGTGGTCCAAAGGCTTCTTTTCAGACGAAAGTAAACTTTGCATTTCATTTGAAAATCAAGGCCCCAGAGTCTGGTGTAAGAATGCAGAGGCACAGACTCCAAGTGTCCAGAGTCCAGTGTCCACATTCAGTGGTGATTTGGGGTGCCATTTCATCTTCTGCCATGGTCCACTGTGTTTTTTCAAGTCCAAAGTCGACGCAGCCATCTACCAGGATGTTTTAGAGCACTTCATGCTTCCTTCTGCTTACAAGATTTATGGCGATGCTTATGGCGATGATTTCATTCTCCACCAGGAGCCTGCCCACACTACCAAAAGTACCAATACCTGGTTTAATGACCATAGGATTACTGTGCTTGATTGGCCAGCAGACTTGCCTGACCTGATTCTCATAGAAAATGGAAGGAGAAATGTCAAGAGAAGATGAGAGACATGAGACCCAACAATGCAGATGAGCTGAGGGCCGCTATCAAAGCAACTTGGCTTCCATAACACCTGCCGGGGGCCAAAGGCTGATCCACTCCAAGAAGTACATCCATGCAAAGGGAGCCCCAACCAAGTACCTGAGTGCATATAACAAGAAAGAAGGCCGACATTTCCAAATCTTTTTTTTCCACTGGTCTTATGTTATATTCACATTTTCAAAGTTCTGAATTTGGGGTTTTCATGAGCTGAAGCCAAAATCAGTAAATCAAGATTAACACACACATTAAAGTATCGTCTACCACAACGCCTGGTAGTCTATCCATATTACAGATCTAAGGATAAGACAGATCAGTACGCAAACACGCGGGGGCGATACGACCCACCTCCGCGTCTTCTCTTCTTTTCTGCATCATTTTCCTTATCCGACCTGCGGGACGACGAAACCTCACGCGTGATCAAAACCAAGGCGGTCGATTGTCATATTATAGTAGAGAAGTTAGTAATTAGTAAAGTATGAAAAGTAGTAGTATAAGTGTAGTAGTTAGTAGTAGTAGTTGGAGGCAGCGGAGGATAAGAAGGCAGGAAAGGAGAAATAGTAGTAAGCAAGGAGGGAGGAGAAAGAGATAGCAGGAGGAGTAGAAGGAAGGAGTAGCAGAAGGAGAAGTAGTTACAGTATACTTTGAAGGAGTAGTAGGGGTAGTAAGGAGTAGTAGA